>JAWWES010000094.1:69493463-69515399 GCA_035583135.1 Lophotriccus pileatus
GGCCTTTTTTGGTGGAGATGTCAGATCCATGTCCAGATTCCACATTTGGACACTGCTGTAAAGCAGCTACAAACATGCTTTTCTTACTCATCCTCGTTTTACTGTTCAAAGTAGCCTGTGGCTCTCAGAGGTCTGCAAAATATCAGTGAAAAACCACCAGTGTAATTAATATATGATGTGGTATGATTGATACTCTGTGGCAAGTACATCATGTTTTCTCTGCTTTTCCCTGCATTAAAACCCACTACAGCAGCAGGGATCGTAGATCCTGGAAGCATAAAAGGAAAATCCTGGGAGGGTCAGATGGACACTCAAGATGCAGTTTCTTCTACCCGGGTGCAAACTGGCAAGGAGAAAGTCAAACCCTTGTGTTGCACAGCCCATGCTCCCATAAGGGAATGGGGCCTTTCAAAGGGAAGAAGAAGGCTTTTATAGGCTTTGCATGTTGGGGTATTTTCCAAGCTGGGGTGGCTGAGACATGGGATCCTTGCTTGCACTTTCTGGGCTGAACTAGACTAAGCAGCAACTTCAGAGAGGGGAAAAGACATCTCTTTGTGGTGTGATCCTGGGGAAAGTGGATTTGCTCCGTCTTCAGCCAACTGCAAACAGGAATATCTGTTGTGGGAAAATGTTTCCAGCACAATACAAGGGACTTGGAGAAGGGAAGGACCATGGTTCAGCCATGGAGGCCTCTGAGGATGGTCCGCTGGTGGACCAAGACAGGCCGCCACCACCGCGACCCTATTCAAGTTGATGCCAAAATTCCCGTTTGCTTTGGTAGCGCAGTGCATGGATCACAGTGTTATGGATAATGGCAAAAAAATGCTCGTTGAATTATTAACTATTGCCTGAGATCTGAGGGTGTTGAAAAAGTTCACGCACTTGGAAGGCGTCCAACGGGAAGCGCCGAGGGCTGAGCAGTGAGAAAGTTCTCTGGATCTACCAGATGTTGAAACAAAAAAGGCAAGCCACCTCTCGTGTGTAAAGCTGTGAAGCTGTCACTCTGTAAATAAAGGGTTTTCGTTGCTGTTGTACTGTCCCAAATCCCGTGAGCTTGCATGATCTGAAGTCCCTTCAGGCTGAAACCCCAGTCCCCCCACGAGCAGATTTTTGAAGGTCTGGTTCTGGGGCATTGCACAGATGGACATAGAAAACACAGTATTTTGTTAACAATAAGGTTGAAATGAAAATATATTTGGTACAGCCCTTACCACGTGCCGGGAATGATGCTGAGGTTCGAGCACAGCTGGCCAGAGGAGGCTGTGCCAACACCGGGAGTTGCACCGAGATTCAAGAGCTTATAGGTGTCCTGGGCTCTGGTCCCAAACTCCCTGAGGTCCTGTGGGGTCTGTTTGTAGGTCACCTTAAAAATTAATCAAGGAGGCCCCCGTTCTGCCTGCAGGTCTTTTCCTCACGAGACCATCCGCCGCGATGGAACAGTGGGGAGGTGCTGAGGGTGGATGGGGTTTGAAGGAACCTCTTGCCATCTCACCTGCCTGCTTCATCTCTCCTGGAGAGCCATGGTCAAACAGCACATCCAGCTGCACAAATGAGGGTGGTAGGCTTTGAAGGGGACAAGGTATCAGGAAAAAACAGACTGAGGAATGTGAAAAATATAGAGGAAAAGCATATTTTAAAGAAATGTGAGGTCCCGGGGGGACTGAAATAGCTCTAGTTATAAATATTCCCATAGCAACCTCATAACACTTTTTTAAGTCCCCACTGAAGCAGTTCCTCCCTCACCCCCAAACTAGTGCAAGCCAAGGAAAATGTAGGTAAAGCTTTTCAGAGTAGAGCAACCCTTTCTCAAGATGAGCTTGGGCTACCTGGACAAACTGCAAACCAAACAGCCTGTCTGGTGCCTCTTGGTCTCCAGTGATGTAGGCAGTATTTATTCCCAATAGTAGCTGAAAAAGGCTCCCTTTTCCAGAGAAAAGCAAGCCCAGGTCATCAACTCAATTTATTTTAGTGATTCTTTAAATATTCTGCATTTAAGGACTCCAAGCAACGGTGTGGTTATATCCACACTTACTGGATAAATGTATTTATTTGTGGATGGGATGCTTTACTGCTGACAGTACAGTTTGTTTTTAAGCCTGACCAGGGTAGAGGAAATACATACAAATAAACAATAAACCTAAACAACACTAAAATAACATCAGTTAAAACAATTAGAGTTACTTCCACTCGCAAAGTATTGTTCCCATTTTGCTACAACATGGGAAAAACTCCATTTCCTAAGTCAGCTTGTAACTGATTTGGGATTTGCGGATTCTGGTAACAAAAGGGGATTTCTTTTGTCTGTTATTTATACTCTTCCTATGGCACCGTGTGTCCGTGTTGGAGTGTCTGGAGCACCCTGTCTCAAGGCAGCAGTGTCTCCAGCCTGTCCCCATCTCTGTGGCTCAGCTGGGCCTTGGTGGCACTGGTTGGGCTTTTCTTCCTGCCCGTCCTGGTTGTGCTGGTGTGTGTGTACGTGTGTGCTTGCAGAGGTAGTTCCTCCTAGGAGACTTTGTCCTGGTTTTTAAAGTTTTATTATCCCTGAGTTATGTATAATTCAGGAGCTTAGGGGCCAAGAGTTAAAAATAGACCCCGGAAAACTCACTGTGAGTAATCAGCAGAAGGCGTTGAGGAGGGTTCAGGTTATGTTTCACTTGGGATGCTTTGCCTAATTATTCTAATGCTTTAATTGCATTTGCATCCTTCACCCCGCACAGGGCGTTTCATGCTGGGTTGTTCTGCCATTCTCTGAGTCTTTTGTGTCATCCCAGAGCTGGCTGCAGAGGGATGAGGTGGCACAGCTTAGTTGCTACCAAGTGTTTAGCGCCATTTTCAATGCTGTCTTCTCTCTAGCTGCGTGTCTGCTCTCTGCCAGGAGCCAGTAAAAACACCAAGGAGAGGTGATGGGAAAACAAGGATCTAAAGGATACTTTTTTGGGTCTGGGACTGCTCATGTAGAGTCTGTAATTCATGAAAACACCCATCATTCTGTGAGAAGGACTGTGTAAGCCAGCATTAACACTCAGCATTAACCCTGAGCAAGTGGGAACCCAGAAGATTGTGTCCTTGGAGCAATGTGGGAGGGGAGAGCCCTCTAGGGAATAGGGCTTGTGTTTTTAATGATAACTGAAGAGTGATGTTAAGCTGCGACAGTCCTGATCACAGCCACAGCTTTATCTTCTCTGTGCTCCCACCCTTTTTTTTGGAGGGGTCAGAAAGTCTCCTTCAAGGTGCTCATCACTGAGGCAGGTGTGCTGCAGCTACGTGCTCAGCCTTGCTGGCAGTCTGTGATTTATGGGGTACTCCCCAAAGATGCAGTTAATCAGGAAATCCTCCAAACCAGGGCATCTTCCATGGAATGGCTGAGAATCATAGAATCATAGAATGTCCTGAGTTGGAAGGGACCCAGAATGATCATTGGCCCTGCACAGGACACCCCAACAATCCCACCCTGTCCCTGAGAGCATTGTCCAAATGCTCCTTGAACTCCTCTTTGAGGAATGTTGCATGATTCATCAGGCAAGCACATCTTACTGTCGAGGTCCCTTCTCCACCACAGGACTTTTTGGATCAGTGGTGGCAAAGCTGAGAGAGTTTTGCTCATTTTCCCGCTCTTGGGTGGCTGAAAACTAAGTCCTCTTTGTCATCCCTATAGTTTAATTCAGCCCTGGCTCCAATGACTGAGAATAAAGTGTCCTCAAAGGTTGTGGGATTCCATGTGTGCTGTGTTGTGGGTGAGGAAGGATGGGAGAGCCACAACCATCAAGTGTTGTAAGGATTTACCTGCCCTTTATCTTGTGTGATAAATATTCTGTAAAATCGTTGGTTTTTTTCTATTCCATGGATGTTGAGAACCGACTGCTTACTTATTCAGAAGCAACTCTTATTGTAAGCACCTTCCAGGAAAAAATGAATAGCTTGCAATTTGAAGGAACAGATTTATCACTTAACATTTTAGCAGAGAGGAAATAATTTCCGTGTGGCTTCCTGACAGTGTTCGGTGTCCTTCTGTGGCCTCCAGACCAGGTCAAGGCTTTGGTTTGTGCCTCAGCTCCCTCCTTTCAAGAGGTAAAAAGTTCCCCTTGTGTGAGAGAGGAGAGTCCCCTCATGTGGCAGACCAGAGCTGTGGGAATTCCTGGAAGGGGAAGAGGCCTCTGAGGAGATAGTTCTGCTGGAAGTGCCCACAGGACTTACAGATATTGATATATCATTGAATCACAGAATTACAGAAAGGTTTGGTTTGGAAGGGACCTTAAAGCTCATCACTTCCCAGTGCTCCTGCCAGGGGCACGGACATCTTCCACTGGAATCACCTCCACTGGAAATGCTGGCCTTGGGTGAATAGAGGTGATGGGGATGCTGCTGGTGTGGAGCTGTAATTCATGTGCAGTGGCATACCTGGGATGGTTGTACTGAATGTTGGCACATTCAACCCCATAGGCACCAGGATTATGGGATGTGCACACACATTTAACTTTAATGAAAGTTAAATGTATCTGCAGCTCTGTGCTGTCTCAGACTTTCCTGCTATGGATAATCCATCCTAGAGGCAGATGAAAGCTTTATCATGGGGTGTTGCGTTTCACTGGGTTGGTTTCTGCTGATCATGTCTGGAATTACAATATATTTATCTTTTTATGCTCCCTCCAACCTTGGTATTGCTGTTGTTGCCTTTGCAGAGGCAGATGGGGCGTCTTTGGGGCTGCCGTGATCCCAGCCCCACCTCACCCTTCCCCACTCCCCCAGGAAAATAAATCCCACCCTGAACTTTGTGTGCAATAAAACCCAGCGAAACTCCCAGCTCCTACCTCAGGCCTAATAACCTGTTTGTTCAGTTCAGGCCTTCTGCAACCATTTGTTTAAGATAAGCAAGGGCGGATGTTTCTTGAGGGCACAAAAGGCTCTTGAGATAAACCTGCTGCGGACTGATCCTGTGGTATGGTCTGATCATTTCTCTTCCTTCTCTCCTCAGCAGAGCATTGTTTTTTCCCATCAGTCCAGTTGTTTTTCTCAGCCTTCCGTTCACACTCGGGGTTTCAGTGTTGCTGTTTCCAGTTCAGGCATCTTCAACTGCTTGACCATCACAGCCTAGGAATGTTTATGCAAGGGACTCAGTTAAGTTGGTGTGAATGAAGGAGGTTGCTTTCTGGGGTGTTCCACATGTGAAAGTCAGGCTGTGTTAGACGTGAAGACCACGGGGATGAAGCAATGAACCTAAACCTCTAGTGGCCTCTGGAGTCTTTGGGGAACACCCACAAGTTCGGCCACCTCAGGCAACTGTTGCGCTTCAGAAGTGGAGAAGGAGGGAGGGTGCAGATTGGTCCCGGATGGTACCCTCCCTTTTGTAAGGCAGCTGTTGTGAGACGCCAGAGGAGTTGCTGTGATTTGCTGCCTCAGGGTGATCACAGAAGAACCAGGGGCAGAAACCCCCCCTGCCTCATTCCTGCTTACCTCCCTGTGGCTTGGGGATGTTCATGGATGAGAGGCTTCACGTGCCCCAGCCATGTGTGTTATCACTGAGACCCAGGGCTGATCCCACAGCGTGGGCAGCAGGGGAGGGGGGGATTCTGCCCCTCTGCCCCCTCAGGTGAGACCCCCTGCAGAGCTGCCTCCAGCATCAGAGGGACGTAGAGCTACTGGAGCAAGTCCAGAGGGGGCCACAGAGATGCTCCAGGGGCTGGAGCCCCTCTGCTCTGGAGCCAGGCTGCGAAAGCTGGGGGGGCTCACCTGGAGAAGAGAAGGCTCCAGGGAAGCTGAGAGCCCCTGCAGGGCCTAAAGGGGCTCCAGGAGAGCTGGAGAGGGACTGGAGACAAGGGATGGAGGGACAGGACAAGGGGGAATGGCTTCCTACTGTCAGAGAGCAGGGTTAGATGGAACACTGAGAAGGAATTCCTGGCACGTGCTGTCCAGAGAAGCTGTGGCTGCCCCATCCCTCACAAGGGTGGTGGAACTACGTGGTCTTTAAGGTCACTTCCAACCCAAATCATTCTAGGATTCTACCAATTTACCATCGACAGTAAAAGAGGCAAAGCTGGTGCCTACCTCCATCTTCTGCAGATGATGCTCCTGCAAAGGAAGCAGGAGAAGAATGATAGCAAAGCTCTTTCTTTTAGCAGGGTAGCACTAAAGCCAACCATTTCCCTCCCTTGTTCCCGCCCCTCTTCCTCATGTCACTCCCCAGCCAGTATCCTGTAAGTTAATGGGCTGAGATGTGGGGTGGGATCAGCACAGTGATGTTGCTGGGGAGGGGCAAGTATCCATGGAGAAGGAGGTGAAGGTTCTTGGGTTGCTGCAGGTTGCCAGCAAGATCTTGAAAGCTTTTTTTATTTCTTCTTTCATTAAAATTTGATGTAAGCGGGTCTGGGGCAGCAGAGAGGCAGCTGCCAGCTTTCTGGATCCCCACAGATGGGTGGACAGGGATGAAGGTTTGACAGACACCTTCATGAGGAAGGTAAAGCACAAAAACCGTGCACATGGGCTTCAAACCTGCTCCCTCTGACCTCTGTTTGCAGCAATTCCAGTAGGTGACAGAGTTCCCTTGGTGTGTGCTAGCTGGCCATATGACAGTCACCTAAGCTTGCCAGATACCACCTTCTCCAAGAGTTGCTTTCCCCAGAAGATCTAACAATGTGCATGCACGTCACAACATAGTTATCTCTTGAGATCAGGCCCAGGGAGCAGATCATTCCTGAACAACCCTTCTTTTCCAGAGCTTTTGGCCCTTCTGATTGGAGCATGTATGTTTATGATTTAAATTGGAGCGTACATGCATTAGAAGTCCCATGGGCATCTCAGGTTCTGCTCCAAGCTTCCCACCGTGTAAACCACAGAATGTTTAGCTCCAAAGTTGAAAATTACCCCTGTTAGCAATCCTTCCTGTGACCGTGGGCTGCTTCTGCTCTGGTTTTCCCACACCCCACACTTCCAGAACAAGCAGCTCTGAAATATTGGCTTTTTACCTTCTCCAGCCACCTGCAAATAAATACCAGAATAAGACCCATGTGGGAAAGAGTCCAAATGTGATTTTGCTGCACACTGAGGAGTTGAAAACCTGCCTGTGAAAACCTTGAGCACCTGAGTTTGATGGTGCCTGTCACCCAAGCATGAGCAAAAACTGTCTGTCTTGTGTGGGTCTTCTCACAGGCCCACTGCAGAGCAGAGGGTGGTTTTCTCCCTTGGGAGGCATTTCCTTTTGGAAGTGTTCAGAGATTTTGGCTTCATAAGGAGTGTGTCTGCTGAAAGGCGCATTTCAGGTCCACCTTGTCCCCAGCGAGCTGGCTCTGCTGAAGGCACTTCCACTGCTCTCCTGCACAACCCGTGGTGGGGAGCAGCCTCCAGACAAGAGCCAAAGCTCTCACAGTTCCCTTGGGATCCGGGCCTGTCCCCACCCACCCATCACCTTTGGTCCTCTCTGGCCACTCCGCCCTCCTTACAAGTTGCTGATATTTCCTTTTACATCAGCTCGCTGCACAAAAAAAAGTCAACTTTTCTGCCTTCCAAATTTAGCTCTGTTTAGGCACCAAAATAGACAAGAGTAGGGATCGGTGACTGGTTTTTTCCAAAACATTGTCTCATGACTAGGACTAAGGAAGGGAACTGCTCGGCTGGAGAAGGGAGATGTTTGATTTTCCTAACGGGGACACGAAGTTCTCCCGTGTTCAGGCACAGGCAGTGTCCAGGAGTGCTCCTTGGATTAGGAGCTTATTCCCATGTAACTAATTCGTCTTTCATCCCATTGACGTCAGCTGCTGGTGGGTAGAGGTCTGAGGAAGCACAGGGATTCTCTGCAAGGAGGACATGTGGGAATGCACCACTGTACATAGGATTTCTAGTTGGAAAGGGCAGAGGCTTTAATGAGGGCTTCGGAAATTGGTCCTTGTGTTCTGCGGAGATAGTTTCATTTTTCCAAGGTAATTGTATTTGCACGTGTGTCTGCAGTGAAGCTTAAATTCTTAAAAACACCCCAAGCTTTAGCCTCCTGTGGTAATACAGCATTAGAAACAGCCTCGCTGATTATTGTGCTATTTTTAGCCTCATTTCCTAAACTATGTGGCTGATGTGATTGGGCTTTTTGCGTCTCCTCCTTCCCTTCCTTTTCTCGTTGACTTTGGTATCCATTGGCCAATTCCAAGTAATTTTTCACAGGAACAGAGGTCTTGGTGATATTAAGTCCCTCCTGTGCTTTCAGTGAAGATGAATGATTGGGAAAATAGGTGATGAGGAAGGAAGACTCAAACCACAGCCCTCTGTAATAGAGGGTCAATATGAGCAACCTGGCCTAGTGGCAGTTCTCCTTGCCCATGGTGGGGGAGTTCAGGCTGCATGATCTCTGATGTTCCTTCCAACCCAAGCCATTCTAGGATTCTGTGATTCTAATCTGTTATAGAATCCTAGAATATCCTGAGTTGGAAGGGACCCATAAGGATCATCAAGTCCAACTCCTGGCCCTGCATCGGGCAGCCCCAACAATCCCACCATGTGCTTCACCACTAGGCCCTTCACCATTGTCACAGCCCTCCTTCAGACATTTTCTAATAGCTTTGTATTTTGGCTTGGTGAGTTCTGTGTTGCTTGAAGTCTTGAGGAGCAAAGGCATCCAAAGGGGAAGGCTCCAGCTGCCGTGGGAGCTGTAGGGTTGCTGCAATGGCAGTTTCTCCAGGCTTTTTGCAGGTGGTCAGGATGGATGGTCACAATAAACCCTGATGGTCTTTGACTCACTGGTGCCTCTCAGGCCTGCATGCTTAAATCCGTTATCATCCCCAGCAACCTTTCTCCTCCAATTACGTCTTCCACCAGAGAAACTCAAAATATTATTATCTCAGTAACCGCTACAAAAATGAACTGTAATTTTTAAAGGCCCTTTATGCGAAAGAGAAAGGGACTTTTTTTTGACATACCACTGTCACAAAGCTGCTGCTCAATAAGACACATCCCCACCCAGCCCTTGCCCTTGCCCAGGCTGCTCCCACACGGCCCCTCATCACGTGTGGTGATTCACCAGCAGTGGCTGGGGCTGCAGGCTGAGATAGATTGCGATGGAAGTAAAAGGAGCGACTTTTACGGGGCTTTTATTGCCAGCTGGGGAAGTACAATTCTGCATAAATAAAACTCATTATGGTTGTGACAGCTCCGTGGTCCCTGGAAAATAAATAATACTTTGCACTTATGCAGGGCCTTTCATCCAGGAACCTCAGAGCTCTTCGTGAGCATTAACAAAGCCTCGTCATGCCCATAGTAGGATGGCAAATGCAGCATCCCCCTTATCAGATGAACACAGCACGTCAGAGTCGGCACCTTCAGTGGAAAGAGGACACTGGAAAGACAGCAGCTGGAGTTACACACAGCTCTTCCACTGCCCTGGCTTAGAATCAGAATCCTAGAACGGCCTGTATCGGAAGGGTCCTTAAAGATCATCTCGTTCCAACCCCCCTGCCATGGGCAGGGACACCTTCCACTAGACCAGATTATTCAGAGCCCTCTCTAGTCCTTGCCTTGAACAATTCCAGGGATAGGGAGTCCACAACCACTCTGGGCAACCTGTACCAGGGCCTTACCACCCCTATAGTAAAGAATTTCTTCCTAATTCCTCGTAAATAATTTCTTCCTATTAGCTAACCTAAATTTGTCTTCCTTCAGCTTGAGCTTGGGCACATCATTTAACATCCTTGTCATCTCAGTTTTTTCCAGTGACGTGGATGCCACCTGTCTTTCCCACAGGGTTGACTCATTCATGATGGGCAGGCTCAGCGAGGTGCTCGAGTTGTGGTTGTTCCCTTCCTAATGGCACAAGAGCACAGACCTGCCAGCTGTGGCTCCTCTGGGCTTCAAACCCAAAAGCATACTGAGACACACATTTTTACAGCTGGGTTTTGGATAAATATACAAAGGAAACAGCCCAGGGAAAGTAGGTGGCTTGGGTGGACCAGAGTTGTGTGTAAAGTAGGTGAATTCCCTGTCAATGCTGTATACTTGGATTTGTAGACACGTGATCCAGTTATTTGCCTCATGTGGTTTCTCTCATACAGAAACTGCAGATAACTTCATTCACTGCTCCTTGAGGGCCCTGAGAGGGTGCAACAAGTCTGGGTTTTCCAAACCCGCTTTTGTATGGTCTGGGATGTTGTAAGGATGTTTGGACGGGAACCGTTCCTTTTACCACGCTCACATGTGGATGCACAGCTCTGTCCCGCTCTGACCCCCTTCCATGTCAATGCCTCCTGTGTCTTGGAGCTGACTGCTGCTTTCCCCTCTGTTTTACAGGGATACCATCCGTTGCCTCATGAAGCTGAAATCGCACACACCAAAAAGCTGTTCAGAAGGAGGAGAAACGACCGGAGGTAGGTGAAACCTCTTTCATGTTTTTTTTTAATCTTTTCTTCCTCAAGCACCTTCCTGCACTGTCTCATGGACTGTCTTGGGACAGGGCTGCCTGTTGAGCAGCTGTCAGCACTGGATTAATATATAAACCCTTATTTGAGCACTGACATCCTGAAAATACAGTCTGTCCATCCCTCTGATTTGTCTTTTAAATCTGGAATATGTCCTGTGTTGCTGCAGAAGTATCTTAAGGACCTTGTCTTCCCCTTGTAATTATTCCAGCATGGTCAGATCTCCCCACTTGTAAGAGGCATCTGGCAAGCTATTATCTGTTAAAGCTTGAGTCCTCGGGCTTTGCTTCCTCTTTTTTTCTATTGAAAAGCAAAATTTGCTGAGTTTCACCCTGAAAAGTGTATATGGTTTAAAGAAAAGGTTGCAGTGAGCCTCAGGTGTCTGTCTGTGGGAAGGAGGGGACGTGCTAAACAGGCAGCTGAATTCCTGTGGCATCGGTAATCTCAATCCATGGAGTTAATTTAATTGGATATGTAATTGTATAAAATGCATATTTAATTATTTAAGGGCATCTAGAGCCCTTGGTAGGAATCGTGACTATGGTTAAGTGTGAAAATAAGCAAGGAACAAGGGAGGTAGTTACTACATGCAGCTTAATTTCTGCTGACTTTTTCTGCTGTGGCTGAGACAACACATCCAGGGTAATAAAGCATTTCCAAAACCAGGAGTTTGCAAGGTGATTCAACAGGAGGAGAAGTGTTTTCAGTGTTTTCAGTGTTTTCTCTGAGAATGAGCTGAAATCTGTGCCTGAGGTGTCACGGGGGGGATTTTCAGTGAGGTCCTACGGATACCTAATAGTGGTTGGAGTGTGTCCTCAGGTCGCCCTGTTGCTTCTCAGAGCAGCCGTGGTGCAGTTAGCTCTACACATGGTTTGGTTTTCCAAAATTTTACCAAGTGACCAAAAAAACAGCAGAATAGAGTTTTCTTAGGCATACTAGAAACATTCCTCTGTGAGGCAGGGCGGTTCACGAGCAGCAAACTGTGTTTCCTCTTCTCTTTGGGGCTCCCTCCTTTTCTCTTGTACGCAGTTTAAAAGACAATTCAGTCCTGTGATTTGGAGGTGGGGGGGAAGATCTCATTTCATCTGGGTTGCAGCCCTGTGATCAGCAAAATGTGGTTAAAATCAAGCTGAAATCCGCTGTGTTGCAAGAGTGGGTTTACTTGAAGCACTAGGCTGGGCTCCCTGAAAATCACAGTGGAGGTTGGAGCATCCTGCTCCCATCTCACCTCGCTAGGTGGGTCTTCCTCTGCCATCCAAAGAGTGCATGATGCTTTGGGAGAGGAGACCTTCAGAGCCACGTGGTTTTCTGCCTGAAGTCCAAAGCTGCAATGAACCATGGAGCTGCGTGCTGGTTCGTCCCTCCCATCCGAAAAACCAGCAGCTTGTAGGGATGGCTCCCGGTGTGCACTTCTGTTTCTCTTTCTCTCTGGTCCCTTGAGGTGAACAATCAGCAGACAAAAGCATTCAGCCCCTCAGGGCATCCCTGCCTCTTGCACAGATGGCAATGAGGGATAGCAAAAGAAACTGCCTTGGGCTGGGGTTGGAAGATCATGGGGTGAGATACAGCCCAGACCAGGTAACACTGGGATAATATTCCAGGATGCAAGGAAAAAGGCCTTAAAACCCAACTGATCCAGCACGATTCTGGAGGAGACATGGGGTCATTTCAGCCCTAAGCAGTCACAAATGAAACAAAATGGAAAGAACATGCAGTCCTGCTGGAGTAGTCAATGCTTAGACAGAAAAGCATATTTATTTTAATTCCAAAAAAGTTAAGAAGCCTGTGTAGAGGAAGTCGGAGTGAAAAAGCTGCTTTTAAATAATTATTTAAAAGGATAAGGCATGGTCCCTTCCCCTAAACTTCACTTGGAACCTCAGCAGCCTCATTCTCCCCACGACACGTGGTTTGATGCTGGGGGTTTTCAGGGTCCCCTAGTCTCTAAGGTGCATTTGGGACTAGGAGTCCTTCTAGTGTCACTTGAGTCACCTCAGAGAGGACTTGCTCCTTAAAATTGATTTCTAGAAGTAACTTAGGTCTCAGAATGGTTATTTTATGTGAAAAACAGGATAGAAGTAGGGGATGGGAAAGGCTGGGAACAGGGCGTCCCCACTCCCAATGCCTTTCTGTGGTGCAGAGGCTCTCCCTGCCCTGGACTCGTCGCATCCAAGGTTGGCAATTCCCAGGTGACCATGGTTGGTGTCATCCTGTGAGCAGGAGTCATGCTTGCAAGTGTCCATCCAGCTCTGGGTCGAGGTGTCAACCCTCAGTCTGACCTGTGCTCGGTGCACAGGTCCAGCTGGCCTTGCCTGGCTGCAGCTGGACTTCAAGTTGGCTGGATCTTCATACAGAACATCCATTGTAAAAAAGCTGATAAAGCACATTAGTGCCCAGAAATCTGTCTATTTTTTTCCAGCTGGTCTTATAAATGACACCAATTCCCTCTCAGAGCGTGTGAGGCCTTCCCTCTCCTCTCTGACAGTGACATTCAGAAGGGGACACGTCTTGGAGCAGCGAAGCACCTTTTGTTCCTCATGCTGATGTCCGGCCCTGCTATAAATAGCCCCTGTCCCTGCTTCCTTCACGTCACCTTTCCTTGGGAAATGCTGTCACTGCGTTGTGGAGGAGCACAGCTCACCTACCCTGAGGTCTCTGTCGTGCACCTTTCCCTCCCCTGGGGAGAAGCAACCCCGTGGGCATGCAGCCATAGCTCACTCCTTGCATGTGTGCTGTTTTTACCTCCCGTGGGTCATTTTTTCCCAGAGAAGCTGTGGATGCCGCATCCCTGGAAGTGTTGCAGGCCAGGTTGGATGGAGCCCCTGAGTCACCTGGTCTGGTGGAAGATGTCCCTGCTAATGGCAGGGAATGGAACTGGATGGTCTCAAAAGGTCCCTTCCAACCCAAACCAATCTGGGATTCTATGATTTTTCCGTGGATGCCCGCCTCAGTTGTTGCATAAGACAGGGATGAAGAGGGAATTAGGTGTTACTTAAAAAACTTGGATGCATTTTCCATGACAGCAATCAACATCAAAGCCCCATCTGATGGAGGGTTTGGTTGCACAGGGTGTTGTAAAACCTTGCAGGAGGTAGTGAGCTCCTTGCTGCAAAGAGCTGATAGTCAGGGCAGGAGGCCAGGGAGAGGTGCTGCCCTCCCCACCTCTCCTGGCAGAAATCCCACACCTGGTGTGTTCTCTGTTGGCTCAGAGTCACGAGGTGTGACTGCCATCTCCTGATGAGGGTGATGGAAGGCATCACCACTTGCTGGAATCATGGAAGGAGAGCAGCAGGGGCGTACACGTCCAAAGGCCACTTGGTTTGACCTGCCGTAGGCAACCACCTCTAGGGAAGGAGGGAGTTTTCCTGGGTGGTGGTAGGGCCTCTCCTGCAAGAAAAAAAGTAATCTCGGATATGGGGCACAACAGACCCATTTCTCAGGTCCTCTCCTCTGACCTTTCCCAGCCCAATGCCTCCCTGCTAGCAGAGCACAAGCTGTGCTGGGATGTGGTCTCCTTGGACCACTTGGGGCTTAGTTTGGCTCCTCATTTTTCAAAAATTTCCCAAACTCACAACTTCTTGAGTATCTATTGAAGCATTGCAAGTCAACTTCGTGCTGCACAGGGTTCCTCCAGTTCCCACAACATCCTGGTATGATGTGTTTTGGAATGGAGGGTCCAGCTGGGTGTATCCTTTGGCCTGGAAATGCACAAACAGATAAAAAACATTGCGCAATTCAGATAGGATTTACAGGGAATACATGGAGTTGCAACAGGTTAAGATATTTTGAGTTTGTACCTACATCTTGGTCTTCTGGTTAAAGGTAGTGAAATGGTTCTGTGTCACCTGAGAAAGGGAGACAGTTTTCCTGAGGACCAGGAAAAGGTTGCCAGGGAAGTGCCGTTGTAATCACATCTTGTGGGATTTGAAAGTCAAATCAGGCTGAATACCTTACAAAAAGCAGATCCTCAGCTGTGCATACATACTGACTGGTACCTCACAGGGCTCTTGGTGGTTCTTGTCTATGGACAAGGATAGGAGAGGGTGGCAGAAGCACAGAGCCATGTCTTGGAGAGGACGGAGTGAAAGCCTAAGAGTTAATCGATCCCTCTCTGCAAGAGGTATCTGAATTCCTCTTTTCAGTATAAAAAGTGGGAATCCCTTGTGCTTGTTCTGTGCAGCTGGTGTGTCTGCAGGCTTTGGGGTGATCAGAGCCAATGAGGGGCTGCTCTGCCTGTCCCAGCCAGGCAGGTCATTTTGGGGACCGTGACCACCTCAGGTAAAAGACTGTGACTTGAAGTCACCCTTAAGTGTGACTGAGTTTCATGTCATCTGCTCCTTCTCCTGTTGTATGGGATTTTAAGAGAGGTGTTGCTTCACCTGGGAAATCCATCCTTCATAAAGCCCTTGCGTGGGGAGCTGAAGGCTGTGTAGGTCCTCCTGGGGCACGGGGAGAAGGGTTGGGAGCGAAGAGGCTCGTGATCTCACCCCATCTCCCTTCAGTGTGTGCCAAATACTTACGGCTTTCGACAACAGGATTACAGAAATGTCCCCCAGTTTCCTCTTGCATTGACTGAATTTATTTACTTCCTACCGTCAACTTGGCTTTACACTTAAACGATCAGGAAAAAACAGTCTGTATTACTATTTTTTTGTGTGTGTGTTGCTTTCTGGACTTAATTAGATTCAGAGCTGGGGGAGGCAGAAATATCCTCCTTCCCTGGAGAGCCCCGGGTGGCAGTCAGGGACAGTTTCCTCTTCCTGAAGCGGGAGGGTTGTGTAAGCACCGCTGACCCTCCCGCTCACGCCCACACCGAAAACTGGGTTATCTGGGGTAAGCACATGGGGTGGGCATCCCTGTCCTGACTGCCCAGTCAGAGTCTGAGCTGCTGAGAGACCTCCTGGGGCTCATCCCAGACAAGCCCTGGCCTGGGTCTTGCACAGAGGTGAGCATGGTCCTGCACAGAGACAGCCCGAAGGAAGGACGTGGCGGGCTCGGGGCCAGGCAGGGAACGTCCCATATCCGTTGGCGGCTCCACTGAGGAGCGTAGGCAAGCTGTGATATATTTCTTTTCCCATTATATTTAATTTTACAGACCCTCAGGGACACTCAACCACCTACAGTGATTAGTTCGACTGATTAAGCTGCTTTTCCTCTTGTGGCAAAGTCCTTTTGTGAAGGGTTTTCAATAGCCACGCTGCTCAGGACATTGTTCCTGTACAATTTCCTTTCAAAACACCATAAAGGGCACTCTACCACTTCACCCTGTTGTAAAACATCACAGGAATCAGCTTGGCCCATTTTGCTCCTTCGAGGGCAAGATCTCCTCGTTCAGGGAGAAGATACAGGATCAGGTGGGAGCTGCAGCACCACATAATGCTGGAGGGAGGTGGAGCCATGAGCAAGGGGGATTTAAGAAGAAATGAGATGGAAAGCAAAAGTTTGCTGCCTTTTTTTTTTTTTATCTTTATGTTTGTTAGTATGAGGATCCAGAGTCACCCAGGGAAGTGAAGGATAAGTAAACTTGAAGGCTCAGAGAAGGAAATGCTGCTTTGCACACACAGGCTGGTTCAGGCAGAGGCTGAGGATACTCTTGAGATACCCAGGGGTGAAAGGTGCAGGAGGAGAAGGGCTGTTTCTGCTGAAGAAACACGCTGCTGTGAGCAGCAACCAGATAAAACTGGCCATTTAATTGAGACTGGAAGTCAGAGGAAGGTCTGCCTAGATTGCCACCAAGGGAGAAACAGATGTAGGGAACTGGAGGGAGTTGCAGTGGCACAAAGTCCTTCCTCCCTGTGTTTGTAGTTACTCACATACCCTCTCATGAGGCCATTGGGTAGGTCTGTATGAAGACCTGGTGTCATTTGGATCTGATTAGTCAATCAGCTGCTCTTTGATTAAGGTGATGATGGAGCAGGGCAGAGATGGCATCAGGAGGGGTCACGCAGGAGCCTTTCCGACCCGCAGAGCCACGCTGGCCAGACGTGCTGGCATCGCCCTGCCCCGCTGCCCTTCCTTCCAGGCGTCGAGGAGAAGGCTCTGCCAGGGGTCACAGCGCTGGGGCTGCACTCCTGGGAGGAGGTTGTTCAGAACAAAGCCTGCACCGGGCTCCCCACTGAAGGAGCAGTCCGCAAATAATAAAAAGGCCACCTCCTGACACCCCGTGGGCATGCGGCTGGTGTGGCTCAGACTCAGGTGGAGCTGCTGGGCAGCACTGCAGCTTCTCACCGAGACTGCACTCTTGGAGGTGAGTTCTGGAGGTTCTTTGGCTCCATCAGCGCCTTCTGCTGCCTTTGTACTGTGGCTCAGTGAACAGGACATAGCATGGCAAGGGGTAATGGCTTTAAACTGACAGAGAGCAGGTTTAAATTAGGTATTAGGCAGGAATTCCTGTCTGTGAAGGTGGGGAGGCCCTGTCACAGGTTGCCCGGAGAAGCTGTGGCTGCCCCATCCCTGGAAGTGTCCAAAACCTGGTTAGACGGGGCTTGGAGCAGCCTGGGCTGGTGGAAGGTGTCCCTACCCATGGCAGGGGAGTTGGAACAAGCAGTCCAAGGGAAACACCAGTAGCAGTGAGGTGGAGCAGTTGGTATTTATCATCCTTGTTTTGCCTGTCACCCACGTCTCAAGCTGTGGGGGGGTGAGTAGAGGTTTTCCACCCAGCTGCTCTTGTTTCTGCCATTGTGAGCAGCACTAAGGCCTTACAGACTTGAGGGTGTCAGTGAAAATATGCCCAGCCATGAGTCACCCCTGAAGGCAGATGGTGCAGCTCTGATCCTGCCGGCAAAACACGCCATGGAAGGCGATGACGTATTTCCAGCTCCTTTCCTAATGCTAGCAACAGCTAAAAGGATTTTACATTTTGTGTAATGCAGGGAAAACATACTTCTGTATGTTTCTCTGTGGCTCAACACTAAAGTAAAGAGAGAGATAAACTGTTGAGAGTTCAACTGGACATGTTCCACATGAGCAGGACTTGAGGATGTGCATGTCTATTATCATTCTCCGTATCTGCTCGGCCTTCCTTGTGTGCCCAGCTAAAGACCAGGTGCAGAAGGGTTAAAAGATACTCATCTAAGCAAATTTAATCCTTTCCTTTCATTGTTCCTTTTTTTTTTTTAATGCCAGGAGGCAGTGGCAGGAGCGAGCTGGTTTCCCAGCTGCAGGGTTGCCACCTCTCTATTGAGAGTGGCTTTGTCGTTACATAAAAACTCTACAGCACAAGAGTTTTTATTCCCTATTTTTTCACAATCTGGGTGACCTCAGTGACCCCTGTCCTGCAGACTAAATTTAACCTGAATTGCCAAGCTGCCAGTAGACTTTATGGCATCAGGAGGCTTTTGCAGGTTGTTTTTCTCCATTTCTGCAGCTGATTGAAAGACTTTATGTACCACCAGCAAAACATGTTACTGTTATGAAACCTAATAGAAATGTAATGGCCTGCTGGATAAGCCCAGGGTCTTGTGATGTTGCTTCACAGAAAGCAGAATAATTGGTCCAGCAAAAAAATCCAGGGAAACTTCAGTGTTCCCTTGTGGAGGGATACCTGATTTCATCAGAACTCTGTGTTTTAGGTGACCTGTTCCTATGTGGCACCGGGGGCTGATCTGGAGGTCAGTGAGTTGTTGTCACCAACAGCTCTTCACAAGTGTCCAGGGCCAGGTTGGACGGGTCTCAGAGCAACATGGTCTAGTGGAAGGTGTCCCTGTTCATGGCAGGGGGCTTGGAAAAAGATGATCTTGAAGGTCCCTTCCAACCCAAAACATTATGGAATTCTGTGATTTTCGTGAGTATTAAGGAATGGGGAACAGGGGCTCATATTGCCTGTACAAGTAGAGAAGCTGAGGAGAGTAACCTACTCTTAAGTCACAGGCTTTGGGGGAGAACATGGGAGATCTGCTTTCAGCTCTCATCACCTTTATCAGGGACTGCTGGGCTTCACCTCCATGATCACAGCTGCTCTATCAGGTGCCCTACCACATCCTGAAATCCATGCAAGGAGCTGGCAAACACCAGACCTTATGAAACCAGCACCAGAATGGGCTGGAAGCCAAAATATATAAAGCATCTCCAGTGTCACTACCATCTGGATCCCACCACATGTGTCCATAGCTATGTTGACCATATATGAACTGGAGGCCAAAGTTCCTGTTATGCTCGGAGGGGATGTGTTCAGTGAAGTTTGGAGGATGCTTCACCCCCACGTTAGTCTGGCCATCTTATAGAGAACAGATTTCCTTGCTTTATTTTGCCTTCCCATGTTGACCAGAACCAAGGAAGTCTGAAAAACAAAGAGCTGTGGGAGCAGTTGAGCCAAAACGCCTCAGACTGGAGGAAGTGTCGGGACAGGGATTTGTTTGTGGGCTCTCTTCAGCAGGAACAAAAACTTCATACTGGGGATTCTGATGTCAACTGACATTTGAGACTTTCATTACAGGGGCATGTAGTGACAGGACAAGGGGGAATGGCTTCACACTGACAGAGGGCAGGGTTAGATTAGATGTTAGGAATTCTTGGCTGTGAGGGTGGTGATGCCCTGGCACAGGTTGCACAGAGAGGTTGTGGACTCCCCATCCCTGGAATTGTTCAAGGCCTGGTTGGGTGGGGCTTAGAGCAACCTGGTCTTGTGGAAGGTATTCCTGCCTTTGGTAGAAGGTAGAAACAAGTGCTATTTAAAGATCCCTTCCAGCCTAAACCTTTCTATCATTCTACAGTTCTATGATCCCATTCTCTCCTGTCCCCTGGAAAGGAAAACCCTTCTCAGCCAAGGAAAGCAAAGGTGTCCACCAAGACATTTTCATGCTCACAGAGAGTACTGTCTTGGCCCTTCTTGAGAAGCTTTAGGGCAGCAGTCTCCACTTCAGACACTGCCATGCCATTCTGGTGCCTGCAGAAAATGTGCTTGTGTTTGTACCTGGGAGTCACACGTGGCTGATGAGATCCCTCACCCCTGGTTAGCTGAACCCCTTGCTGAGGCTGCCAGAACAAGCCCCTCTTACCCACCATCACGTGTGGAGGCTGACCCCAATAAGATCTACCAGCCAAGCTGACTTGGTGCTGCTGAGGAAGAGGAGTTAGCAGCAGTCACTGGTGTTTCAGCAGCCTGGGTGAGGTGTGTAGCAGCCTCTTTTTCATAAACAGCTGTTAACAGAACTGTTGTCATCACAAGTGGAAGGATTTAGCCCTAAGCCTCTTAAAGGCTACTGATATTTGCATTTCAGTTAATAAGTTGCACCTTCTAGAAGGTTTCTTCCAGAAGAGAGCTGGTGGGTGGATGTCCAGTTGGTGCATCTGGTACATCCCAAGGCAGGAGCTGGCTGAACTGGAGGGATCTGAGGAGATGGTGGTATTAGGAGGTGTGTGGCTGCACTGCTTTTGGCCCTTCCATTTCAAAGAGAACATGAACTGACCAAACCCATGGAATTTTGGGAAGTTGGTTGATGAGCTGTACTCAGCTGTGCCTAAGCTGTGCTTTGGATGTATATGTGCAGCTTAATGTGTTGTTGGGACATGAAATCATGGGAGGATCAGGAGCGGACCCTAAAGCACTGTGGCTTGTAGCCCTGGGTGTGAATTTCTTTCTAGCTTATTCTAGGGTATTTAAAGGACATTTAGTTTATTTTATGTGAAAATCTTCTCATCTGGATTCACTGTTATCTAATTCTGAGTTCTGAGGCATCATCCTCTTCTTTTGATAAGACACTGTTTCATGTCTTATCAAAAAGAAATGGTTTTACCTCTTGTTTACCTTCCTGAATCTTCTGCTGTGTGGTTAAAGATGCCTATATGTACACATGTGAAACCAGGATATACACACATATAACCAATCTGTCCCAGCATTTTGTCTCACAAAATGTTTTCTCAAGGGGACTTTACAGAAGGAAATCTCCACACTTCTTCCCACAAACATCCCATTGGCAAGTCAAGAGGTTGGGGTCACCCTCTTCAGGCCAGGTAGTTTTTGTAGCTGGAAAGGATGCTAAGGGAATCCCAGCTGTCACTCAGGAGCGTGCCATGCAAGGCATTCATTTGAGAACTCTCTGCAAGAAGCTGACAGCCCACGTTCATGCAATTTTCACGCTGTCTCAGAGGGGCTGCGCTGTTTCCAGAGCCACTCCCTTGCTGATCTATTCATGGCCAGCGCTAGGGCTCCTTTCACAAATAAAAATAGTCACAGGAACGGGCCCTCACCCTGGGCTCGAAGATTGCAAGTTATTTTGGGTGAAGGCGAAGGTGAACGTGTTTTACGGCTGGCATGAGCATGTCGGTTTTAAAGGCTGTGAAATTTTGGAAGAGCCTTAGAAACCCGTTCCCAGAGGTCAACAGGACAAAGCTCTCCTGCTGAGCGAGTGAATAGAAATGAGTTCATAATTACAGAGTATAGTAGCAACACGTTTGCTTTTTCGCCGTTTTAATTGAGGTTTTTCAGAAAGGAAGAGAACTTAAAACAATACAGAAATGTCTTTTGTTCTTTCAGGGCCATTTACTGAGGGCTCTGCAGTGAGAGGAGAGGATGTTTATTAAAGAAAGCAACAATATTAAGACGTTATTTTAGGGCCAGAGGGCCATTCCTAGCTGGAACAAAACGAAATGTTTGACATGGACTGGGTACTCACTGGCAATTAGCATTGAGCTAAATGATTTGCAGTGTATTTACTGAACTTTTGTTGGAACAGAGGAAAGAGAGAGGAAGGGAAGGAACTGAAGAAGTTGAAACACCCCTTTCCTTCTCAGTAGGATTTCCAAATCAAACTAATTAGGTTTAACAGCAAATGGTTCTGAACCCTTGAAGCAGCATCTGGAAGTCAGGGGTTTATCCTCCTCCTTATGCTCCTGTCTTGTCCATGCCCTCCTGGGAGCTGACGGGGTTTACTGGAGCCACCACAGGGACTGTCTTTGTGGGTGCAGAGGGGACATCCCAAACTCAGTGGGGATGTCACAGCCACACATGCTGAGCAGGTTGCAGAGGAATTGAGCCGGCTTAGTGGTCAGTATGAAAATCTGCCTCTTCTCCTGAGCAGACCAGTAATATTTTTCTGTTTAAGGACAGAAATAAGTCTGGTTGTGTACTTGCTTGCAGTGATGAGCAGCAACACTAGCACCTAGATAAATCATAGTGTTTAGAGTGTAATGATCCAAAAAACTCTTCTAGGCAGCTGAAAGCACCTAAGAAAAGATGGTAAGATAATAGCTGCAGTTCTGCTTAAGATTCAGAAACTTTGAACTGGTAATAAAGGACAGGTCATGTTTTCAGGAACAACTGCACTAAAGGTACATCTTAGAAAGGAATCATAGAACGATTTGGGTTGGAAGGGACCTTGAAAATCATCCCATTCCAACCCCCTGCCATGGGAAGGGATACTTCCCACTAGACCAGGTTGATCCAAGCCCCATCCAACCTGACCTTGGAAACTTCTAGGGATGGAGCAGCCACAGAGTTGCTCTGGGCAACCTCCACCCTCACAGCCAGGAATTTCTCCCTAATATCTAATCTAAATATGTCCTCCTATGGTTTAAAACCATTCCCCATTGTCCCAGTCATAGAATATCTCAA
>JAWWES010000094.1:69539158-69562656 GCA_035583135.1 Lophotriccus pileatus
TCCCTTTAAAAAAAAAAGAAAAAAAAAAAAAGGAAGAAAACAACAACATTTCTTGCAGCAAAAGCTCCCTGGCTGCATAGAATTTTTAAATGTTAGCCCCTGAGGGGATCCAGCACTGATACCTGATGGCCATTGGATGCCTGGCCATGGTGGTAGGAGGGACATGGTGAAAAGCAGACAGAGGAGATAAGAGGGTTTCAGCCTTTTTGCTTTCCAGCATGTTTGCTCAGCGACGTTGAGTGCTGGGCCAGAGCCACCACCTCCCTGCAGACTAAACAGTTGCAGTGTTTTCTCCCATGACCGAAAGAATTTAGTAAAGGGTCCCGGTATGAAACTTTACACGAACTCTGGGTGCCACAAATATCTCTGGCTGGGAGTCTGTTAACTCCTCCAGCTCCTTGAGCATCCGTGTGGTTCATTCTCTGGGCAGATGAAAGGAAAGCCAATCCCACAACAAATCTGGCCGGCTGCCTGCCGGACCCCCATGCTCTCACACCCACCAAGTTTTTGTGCATCCATCTTTCTGGGGTTTTTGCCTTTTTGTAGAGGAGAAATACAAGAATTCTGGCCATAATGGGGCGTCGGAGTCCTTGGTTCAGGAAAGACCTGTTAGAATGGGTCCAGAGGAGGATGCTCCAAGGGCTGGAGCCCCTCTGCTCTGGAGACAGAGTGGGACAGCTGGGGGGGGTTCACCTGGAGAACAGAAGGCTCCAGGGAAACCTTAGAGACTCTTCCAGTGCCTAAAGGGGCTCCAGGAGAGCTGGAGAGGGACTTGGGACAAGAGATGGAGGGACAGGATGAGGGGGAATGGCTTCCCACTGCCAGAGGGCAGGGTTAGATGGGATATTGGGAAGCACTTCTTACTGGAAGGGTGGTGAGGCCCTGGCACAGGTTGCCCAGAGAAGCTGTGGCTGCCCCTGGATCCCTGGAAGTGTTGAAGGCCAGGCTGGACGGGACTTGGAGCAACCTGGGATAGTGGAAGGTGTCCCTCCCCATGGCAGGGAGTTGGAACAAGATGGTCTTTAAAAGTCTTTTCTATCCCTGATTCTATAATGTCTCATTCCTCTTGGACCTGTTTGTGGCCTCTGTGCACTGATGTCCATCCAAAAGTTGTCAGCTTTCCTGCATCGCAGGGTTTGAGGGCTTCCACTTCAGGGTCAGGTTTTGGGGATGGGGAAAACCTCAGGGGCTGCATTCATCCATTGGTCCTGGCTTGAGGAGAAGCAGAGGCCAAGCCTCAGTGCCTTGCACTCCACGGCCAGCTCAGCAGATGGATGGTCCCCAATCCCATCTCATGGTGAACACCACCAAGCATTTACTTCTTGGGAAGATCTCAGCATCCCACAGGAGAACATTCTGCTGCCAGCTGCCAGGCACCCAGGAAAGTCCCTCCTCGGACTGAGCCAGTGTAAGTCAGGAGCACCTGTGCAAAAGGAATTAGCTGCCCCCTTTTCCCTGCCTGGTTTCATTCATCCACAGACAGGCTGGCCTTTCAATGGACACAGCCTCAGTTTGAGTGCAGGTGGAATTCCTCCAGCCCTGGTGCCTGGACCAAGCAGCACCTGCTTCCAGAGCCACTTTTCCTCCTCTTATATCAATCTTTCCAAACCTGGCCTGTCCTCATAGATCCCTTGTCACCTTCACCTTATAAAGAGGACACATTGCATATGCAGAGCTTAGAATAAGAATGCATCCTGCTGGCAAAATCCAGCTGGTCCCTCCTGCGTCCTCCTGGGCTGCAAGGCTGGGCACACATTTCAAGATGTGGCTTTTGCAAGCAGGATCCATCTGTCAGCCCTAAGTTGGTGTTGGGAGTGGGATGGGTGTTTTTTCAGGCACAAAAGTGACCTCTGAACAGATGTGGGGATGGTGTTGAGGCTCAGACCCTGCCCTGGTGTGGGGAGGGGTTTGCAAACTGCCCAACCAAACCATCCCCAGCATATAAAGTAGCCTCCTAATATTTTTTTGGGGTATTTCTTCAAAGCATTATGGTTTTACACTGCACTCCTGCTGTGGTGAATGCAGCCCATGGCCTGAGAAATTTATATATTTTTCCATGAGCTGGGGTGTCAGTGCTGCTGCAGATGCTGGGATGAGCAGGGATCCACTGTGCTTGATCCCCTCTCTTCCTACCACCTCCGTGGTAGTGGAGGAGGGGATTGCTGGCCTAGGGTTGGGATGCTCTAAGGGACACGGGTGCTTTGTCCCCATCGCAGCGGGGAGGACTCTTGGTGTCTCTTGGTTTCCAGCACACACTCATGAAGGCAAAAGGCTCACTGCCTCAAGGTTCCCACAGTAGCAAGACTTAAATGAATCAAATGGATATAACAAGGATCTTCTGAAATGCTCCAGAGGAGCAAAGGCTGCTGAGTGAAAGCTGCCTCCTCTGGGCATTATGGCCACAGGGTGTTTGCAGGGCTGGGTCAAACAGTTGTCCCAGCTGCTCTGATGACAACCCAACAAGGAAATTAATTTGCATTTCCTTGTGGTCCCTTGTCTCCTCTCCAGTCCCTCTCCACAGGAGAGAGAGATTGGCTTCTGCTTCTCAAACACATCATTAGTTCCCTATCTGTGTGTCCCGCAGATTGCTGATCTGTCTCTGTCCCTCTGCTCGCTGTAAGATCCAGCTGAGGCTGGTAAGGATGTTTTGCTGGGTCTGGGTTCGTGGGATAACAAGCCTTCAAAGTGGTGATAAACTGCTGTTATCCAGCTGAGCTGACACCCTGGCACGTGTTTGGGAATCCAGAAAGGTGTGAGATAGGAAGGGTGGCAATAAAAATTAAGTGACAAGGAAGACAACTCCGTCACCTGGGTAGCGCTGGAGGAGGCGCTGGCAAACACCCAGGGCAAAATGGTGTTTGCTGTTGGTAGTGCACAGACTGTGCTACTGAATTCACCCTCCTGGTCCTCTGAGAGCTTCCACCCAGACAGTCCTCCAGGATCTCTAGCAACTGCGAGGTTAACTGCAACATTTTTGTTTGCACATCCGTCATTATGTCCCCACCAGGGTGACTTAAGCCTGAGATAAATCAGTAATTAACTGCTTGCACCTCCGAAGCCCCCAAGGACCTCACAGACATCACTAGCTCAAGGCATGAGACGCCCACATTGGGTGGGTAATTGCTTGCTGATCCCAGATTTGGAGCCAGATATACAGAGGTCATGGGGAGACCAAGGGGCAGGAGGTTCAAGTGACCACTCACTTGGTCACCTCGGGGTGTTTGTAGACACAGGAAATGCCCACAGCTCCTGTTGGCTCTAATCATCAGCTGCCTCAGTTACCCAGACCTGGGAATTTAAAATTAATTGTGTTCCTAATCCTGGGAGTTTGCCTATCCTCTAGAAGAACTAGGAGTTTTCTGACCCTATTTTCCCCTTCCTGCCCAAATTCTTCAGAGAGAAATAAGCACTGTTTGTGTTTGCCTGGTGGCTGCTGGATCTTCGTTGAGTTGTTCTTGTAGAATTGGGAGAATTCCACATCGCTGGAAGTGTTCAAGGCCAGGTTGGACAGGGCTTGGAGCATACCTGGTCTGGTGGAAGGTGTCCCTGCCCATGGCAGGGGACTGAGACAAGATGAGCCTTAAGGTCCCTTCCAACCCAAGCATTCTGTGATTCTGTGATTCTATGAATTGGTCAGTGACATCTAATGCAAGTTATAAGTCATCTGCTGGTTGGCTGATGGGTGGTAGGTTGTCCATGGGGTGGTGGTCACAGTCCTGGTAACCCAGATCTTCACTGTACGAGGCATTTTGGAGACCTCTCTGATCAAAAGCATTCACAGACCTGTGACCATCTTGAAATCAGGTCCATGCTGAAGGCCACCACTGGGATTTCCTGCTCTTCCCCAAACTGGCCAAAACACCCCGAGAAGAAGCTGGTGCACGTTCATGTGGTGCAGATCCAGCCTGGAGGAAACGACGTGATGAAAGTCTGTGGGAGTGAAATTCCTTCACGGCTGGGTGAAGCCGGGACCTTTTGCAAGGCTGGGCACAGGGTGTCATCTGTAATTTAAAAGCTTTATCTGCTTTAAATGTCAATAGCTCCTTTCTTGGAGTCATAATAATTGCCATGATTTGCATGTCTCAGTCACACACCCCAGAGCGCTTTGCAGAGGGAGATGAGTAAATCATTCCCCTTTGCTGGATGGGAAATCAGGGTACACAGGTGATAGGATCCCACACAGGGCTGGAAATAAACTTCAGACTCCTGTACTGCTCTTTTCCAGGTGTTACATGGAAGCTGTAGGCTCAAAGCAGATTTTCTGTCATCATCCTAGAATCATAGAATCATAGAATCAGCCAGGTTGTAAAAGACCTCTGAGATCATCAAGTCCAACCCTTGATCCACTACCACCATGGTTCCCAGACCATAGCACAAAGTGCCACATCCAGTCTCATCTTAAAAACCTCCAGGGATGGACAATCCACCACCTCCCTGGGCAGCCCATGCCAGTGTCTCTGCTTTGTCCTGTTGTCCCTGTACTGGCAGCGTGGGCGGGAATGGCATGGCAGGATCTCAGTGTGGTTCTGTCCTTGGGTCAGACAGAGAGGCCTGGAGTGTTGCTGCAGGAGGCTGAAGGGAGAGAAGAGCCCATGGAAGAGCTGATGGTCCCAGCATGTCCCACCATCTCCAGCAAAGGAGGTTGTGTAGTGGTGTCCATGGAGTGAAATATTCCCAGTGAAGCTGTGAGTGGTACAGAGGAGCTCGTTGAGACCCTGACCATCCATGGGCAGAAATGTCACAGGTTCCTTCATCACCTCCTGAGCTTCTTCTGAATGCCAGTTGGTTACAAACTACTCATCTCACTGGGTTATACTTCTCAGAAAGCAAAGCTACACTCCAGAACCTCCTTCTAGCCAGGACCTAAATACAAGTAGAATTTAAATGATAAGCAAGGAGCAATGCAGTGGTGTTAACTGTGCAAAATGTCTCTTATGGAGTCTAGGAAGGTCTGGGGAGGGAGTGGACGGAGGGTGTGCTTCTGGAGGACAGCAGCAAAGGATGGAGGCTGTTTCAACCTCTACCCACCATCTCCCTCCTCCAACCCATTTCATTTGTCTCAGGCCCCTTCCAAAGAGCCATTTAGGGCTCCAGCCTTTTGCAGCACATTGCCAGTAAGATCAGCTATTTAGCACAGCCTCTCTCAGCTTTTTATATAGCTCCTAGCATGGATATCTAAGCATTATATATTTCTTTTTGTGCAGTATTTCTGACTCAGTATTTCCTGCCTCCTTGACAATGACTGAGTAAACAGCAGAGCTGCCAGAGGAAGAGCCCTGTGTTTACAGAGCAACAAGCCCAAATGTGTCTTTTTTTTTTTCCATCAGAAGGTGGCGATGCTTAAATTAACCCTCATTTTTATCCCACACTAAACTTTTGCCCTCTGCTGCTGCTGACAGAGTCATCCATGAGTCGGTGGGCCCAGATCTGGGGAAAAGTTATTTGGAACTCATCTTAAAAAAAGAGTGTGGCAAACTCCCAAGGGGTGAATTTTCAGCTGCAGCTGTCTGGGCCGGAGTGAGGGCTTAGATCCGATGGCAAAATGCTGCTTCTCATCCCACTTGACTCTGCTGCCCGCCAGAAATGTTAGAGGATGAATTTGCCTCCTCTCCCATGGAGTGGCCATTCCTCTTGGCTCTTCTAGCTTGGTCCTGGGCTTGGAGAGGTCTCAGGGGCCAGGAAAGGATAGTGTTGCACGCCCTGCACCTACCCTGGGATGAGGAGTGGGCTCTAACTTGGGTGCAAGAGTGGAGATGCCCAAGATAAAGGCATTTTGAATTTCCATTGCTGGCAGGAACTTCAGCCAAGCTTACAAAGGGTCCAACAGGGGACATCAGAAGGTGGGCTGAGCCAAGGGCCATCTCTATGATGTGTGAATGCAGGCCACCCTGACCTACCCATCACATATGGTGAGGCCCAACATGATGAACGTGCTCAGCCTTCAGGTTTATGCCCCAAACTTGTCCTGTGTGAGAACTCTTTAGAGGTCCCCTTGGCATCCTCCCACTTGCCACATGGTTTCCCCATGAATTCTTCTCCCAAACCAGGCAGAGAAGGGAGGTCAACTGTGCTACCTGGTATAAATACATTTTATTTTAAACTATAGGCACTGAATGAAGGTCATCCAGTAAACACACCCAGATTATCTACAGGCCAGAGCACCCCCAAATTAGTAATACAATTCGTGTTTAAAAATACAGCCAAACTGATGAAAGATAATTTGCTTGCTGCCCTGACATCACCACCTAAGCATGGGGCAAGCCAATCCACAGGTTATTTTTATATAACTCCGTGAGGCATTTCCAGAGCAAATAAAGTTCACTGGGCAGGGCAGTGACCCGGCAGTCTGGTTTCAGAGCTTTTCAACCCCCTCAAGGCTTGTCACTGGTGTGTGGAGGTCTGCAGGTCAGGGCATGGCTTGCTCGGAAGTGCCCCGGGCACGCAGGACGCGGGGGTTGTTCCCTGCCGGCCAGCTCCTCACCTTTCCCCTGTGGTTGCTTTGGCTCATCCCTTTTGGTGGCACACCCTTTGGTCTCTGTGTTCTCCAAGGGTCTCAGGTCCTGCTGGGAGCATGGCTGACCTGCTGTCTGGAAGCCAAATTTAAGGACAGAGCTCCCTGGACCACCTTCCTCGTGCACCCCCCATGCCACATCAGAAGCAGATGGGTGTGTCAGGATGCTTCAGGATAGCCCTGGCACCGCAAGTCCAGCTGCAATGGGGGTTCCTTGCCAAGCCCAGCTCTGGCCTGTAGGCAGGTCTGGTCTGGAAAACCTCTAGGAAGGTTCTTTTCCTACTTCGTCAGGGGAATCCAATGGAATTTGGCCCAACCTGAGTCTGCAGGTGGAGCAAAATTATTCCCACTGCAGCATCACGTGGTGGGTGAAAGTGATCTTGGTGGCTCCTGAATCCATCCCACATTCCATCCCCCTCTCCCGTCCTTCGTGGGGGTCCGTCAAACTCTGCACAAGCTTTTTTTGTGACTGAAGGAGACGGGGGACCCCAGTCCCTTTTCTTTTACAAGGATCTTCTTCAGCTGCAAAGTTGGGGGCAGTGTTCTGCAACGTCTCTGCTGAGCAGCATCACACACAGGCTGCCACAGCATAAAAAAAAAAAAAAGAGGGTGATGAGTGGTGACTTCCCTTCTTGCCCAGCTCCCATCCCAGGCCTGATGAGTTTGGTTTGGTTTGCTGGTTGTTTTATGGAATTTTTAGGGCGTTGGTTTGTTTGATTGCTTGGGGTTTTTTACAGAAAATGTTTTTTTTATGAGAAAATGTTGAAGAGTCAGTTTTCTCTCTTACAAGGTTGCGGAGCAGGGCACTGTGTTTGAAGCAGAAACAGGAAGGGGGAGAATTTCCTGCAGTGGTTTTTATTCTTTCCCAGAAATCTGGGACCACAGAGCCCATGCAGTTATCCCAAGGTGCTAGGAATTTCCCAGCATGTCCCAAGCATCCCAAAATACAGTGCAGGTCCCCAGGAGCATCAGTGTGGACTTTCCCAGGCAGGACAGGGAGTGTTGGGGGGCAGGATGGGTAGGGGGCCAGAGGTGGGTGGGATGCTGCATGAGATGCAGGAGACGGTGCCAGGGGATGGAGAGGTGTTGGAGTATCAAGGAAATGCTCTGATGTTCAAAGGGAGCTTTTTTCCTCCACTCTATGGGTGGACAAGGCAGACGAGGGGCATGGGATGCTCTCACTTGTTTTTTTAATTTCTCAGTAATTCAGAACATCATTTCTCTTTGACTTTTTTTGCATTAAAATTCAAGTGAAAGCTCCAGAATGAGTAATTTGGTAACTCTGGGATGATAACTTGAGCTGGCAAATAACTCCTCCATCACTGCCCAGGGACTGGCTGGATAATGAAAGGATGAACTCTGCAAACTCCCCCAGAGAGTCTGGGAAGACCCAACAGGATTTGGCTGCAGGTTGACGCTGGAGTCGCAGACACAGTTGGGCAACTCACTTATGGAAATGGGTGTAGAGAGGAATTAGTCATCACTGTTTGGTTAATAAGTGCCTTGGTTATTTTACAAGTCTTTTTCCTGCATATGCAAATACATATTTTATTTTTCCTTTTGTAGTGAAACATATAAATAGCTCCTACCTCGGATTTTCTGTGCATGCAGTTGTGTCATGAAAGTAATCATTGTGCTTTTGCCTGGCTTTCTTTAGTAGCTGCTTCGCTTACCTTTGTTCTAAATGAAAGATCTCCTGTGTCTTGTCCAGGGCACAAGGGCGAACTTTGGTGTGGTGGCTTTTATATCTCCCTGGCTTTGCAGAGAGCAGCAGCGAGGCCCTTTGTCTCAGGCAGGAGGAACAAACTCAGATGAAAAAGATAGGGGGTAATTTATTTAGTTACTGGATTTCAGATGTTGTGCAACCCGCCCTGGGAACACACAGTGTGGAGAACGAACTTGTCCTCTGCTTTAATATTCCCCTGCTTGGTGTCTACTAATTTTTAGTGCCAGGGAAAGGTCACTATGGAGACAGACAAGGAAAGTCCCATGGGATGTCATGTAAGAAGCTCTGCAGCATCACTTAGAGCCCAGGGAAACCTCCTTGGCTCTGAGCACGATGCACTCCCTTGTGCCATCCTCAAGAAAGGTTTTTGTTTGCTTTTCTGTGTTGTCCCGTGCTCTTTGCCACACACTCCCAGCACAAACATCCCTTTTCACATCCTGCCTTTGGACAAACCCCTGTTTTCTCCCCAGCTGGAGGACTGATGGGGAGGCATCTATCCCCCTGCATGCTTCCTCCTGATGTTGATCCATAAATCACGTCACTGGGATAATCCTTAGTCATAGCAACCATCAGCTCAGGAGCAGGGTGACCTTTTAATGCCAAGCCCAGGCTGCCCTGATCTTCTGGTCGGGCAGGGAGCCAGTCTCTGCCATTATTTTGTGAGACACCATCAAGCAGCCAGACCATTAGGATGCTCCTGGCCAGACACTGAGTCTGCTGATTGTATTGGAATGAATGGGCTGGGTAGGTCCACCTGGATCACCAAGCCCTGCACGGCCACCAGCATTTCCCCTGCATTTTATTTAAGATCTTGCTTGTGCATATGGAAAAGAATCCCTGTATCTGTCCTGCAGGGACAGCAGGGCACAGGGGACGCCGTCTCTAGCGCAAGCCATGGCAGTTATTGCAGGAGCTGGTGATATTTCTACAGTACCTGCCTTCTGGAGGCTTCGCTGTGTTGAAACCCCAGCCACTCCGCGTGCGTTGAGTAATCTCCCCACTGTTACTAAAGAGTCAGTCTGTCTGTCTTCCTCCCCCCCCCCCACCCCGAGTTTCAATTTCCTCCTGATCCTCTCTCTCTCTGGACAGCCGTTGCCTCTCCGTGGCCATGCGGTTTTGCTGATGCCGCCTCCTGTCTCTGTCGCTCTTGCAGAAGGATTTCACCATGCGGGAGGAGCTGCAGCAGCGGGACGTGGAGCGCTGGCTGGGCTTCATCACCTTCCTCTGTGAAGTCTTCGGGACCATGAGGAGCAGCACTGGAGAGCCCTTTCGAGTCCTGGTCTGCCCCATCTACACCTGCCTCAGGGAGGTAAATGCCTTCAGAGTTTGCCCTTTTCCACCAAGCTGTTGGGTCGCACTGTGGAGATGTCCCTGGCTCGTAGGTGACAGTGGAAAGGTTGTGGCTGCCCCATCCCTGGAAGTGTTCAAGGCCAGGTTGGACTGAGCAACCTGGTCTAGTGGGATCAAGATGATACTTAAAATGCCTTTCAACCCAAACCATTCTAGGATCCCGTGTTTGCTTTATAGTTCCTAGAGACTTGCCTTGCCAGCACCAACACTTCTCACCTCAGAGGTACCTACATCTGCAGGGATGCTTGGCTCTTCCTGCGTGTTGTGTTTCTGATCATTAAAGCACAACAATTAAAGCACGTGCTCCTTTTGTCCGAGGGTTTGCAAAGACCAACAGCTGGGATGGCAAACCCAACGTTTGAGTTTGCAAATCCCAATGTTGTGAAAATCCCCACCTCCCCACCTAAGCGGCTTAAAAAGCTTCTTAAAGCAGGTGAAGCCACCTGAATGGATGAGACAGACTGAGGGGAGGACAGAGGGAGAGAAATTAAGTCCCTTATGCCCTTACTCCCCACCCAGTGCAGAGGAAACCCAGCCCTGTCAGCAGCGCTGGGGGAATTTCATACCCTGAGCTTCCCCATGGCTCAAGGTGGTGGTAGAAACCTCAGTGACTAGGTACAGAAGAGACAACCTGAGTATTTATGTTCAGTAGGGGAGGAGAGGGCTTCCCCCCATCCTGTTTTAAAGACGGTTTTGTCTCCTGCTGCTGCCTGTAGAAGGGTTTCTCAGAAAAACCCGCCTCGTTCCCCAGGGTTGGAGCTGTGAATCTCAAACTGTCAGTGGTGCTTCTGTCAGGCCATAAATAACTTGCTGTAAAATAAGTTCTCCGCTAGACCTTGGGCAAGGGGAGGATGAAGAAAATGCTGTTGATGACTTTTTTTACCTGCATGGGAAGTTTTCTCTTAATGCAAACACCTCATAAACGTTTTGTCTTGTTGATAATATTGTGGGTAGGGTTCACAGATGGTGAGTGTGGCTGTGAGAAGGAGCGCAGGCATCGTGATGAGGCATACATATCCAGAGGAGGAGGTGGGACAGGGACACTAAGAATAGCCAAACTTTCCCAATATCTCTGCCCACAGAGGCATGTGTCACCTTATGGGGAAGATCTTGACGTCTAGCAGAGTCCCCGTTTCCCTCCACTTCCCATCATAATGGTGACACAACCCAGCCCTGACTCTGCCAGGATTTTTCCCTGCCCACTCCTGTCTGCCCTCACTGTGCAGTCACAGTCCCTCTTGTCACCTTTCTGGTATGTGGGGACATGGTGGTGATCTAGAGGTGAGCAGAGGGATATGAATTTCATGTATCAGGGATATTTTTTGCTGCAGGGCAGCTCCATAATAAGACTTTACTAATTATATCAAGATGTCGTGCGTAAATTTGCGCTTAAAAATACATCTTTGTTCCTTAGCAGGACAGGTCTGATCCTGTGGTGGTGTTTTGTTAGAGAAGATGACTTTCCTAAAAGACCTTTAATAACAAGATGATCTTTAAGGTCCTTTGCAACCCAAGCCATTCTTTGACTCTAAGAAGACTCGTAGCTTAGCTGACATGGGTGAGCCTGACTCTCCCAGCTCTTCTGCCCCAAAATGGTTGATCTGTGACTGCTCACTCTGCAGTGCTCTGACCTTGACTCATGCTATTCCTCTTCCATGGCTCTTGCCACTGCTTTTTGATGCTGTCAGCTAATCCTGGTGCACAGGGCCAGCCCAGGGGAAACAGGATCACCTATTTATCAGCAGTGATAGTTACCAGGCTCCAAGAGTGTTGTCAGAACCAAAGCCAGGCTGTAGGTGCAGCTGAGGAGGTGGTGGGCTCTTCCAGCTGCACCCAAGAGAGGACAGGGACAATTGCACAGGCTGGCCCTGCTGGGTGCTCCATGAAAGTATGGAAAGTCCCTAATTGTGCAGAGTGCTCGTCCCCTGGTGAGCTCCATGAACCACATGGGCTGTGTGCCAAGGGAGGAGGGGGTGTCACTGTGGCCTGTAAGATTTGGGACCTCCACATGCCTTGAAACAGGTTCACAAGGTGTAGTAGCACTCACCGTGGGTATTTTCTCCTTCTGCTGATCGGCACACACGTCCCCATGTACAGTCTCAGCCCCTCATCTCTGACTCCTTCCCCCTTGGGCATCCCCCAGCAAACCCCTCTGTGCTGCCCACAATCCTGCACAGCTCCCTCTGCCTTCATCCACCCATCCTTTGACCATAAATCATTAGCAGAGGCAAGATAACATCAATCCCTCTGCCTGTCCTTTCAGCTCCTCTTGCTTTTTAGTTTTCTCTTTTTTTTTTTTCCTTTTTCCCTTTTCCTTTATAGCTCTGGCAGACTCAGCCAAAGGTCAGCGAGGGAGTGAGCAAGAGGAAGGGGAAAGTTGCCTGATGACTGAGGCAGGAATGTCTCTTCCCTTGTCCCTGCAAAGCTTCCTCTCTCCAGATCCTTTCCTCTCCCCCTGAATAAAAGTTCATTAACAGCATCATTAGCTGGGAGGGAGGGAGGGAGGGATGGCAGTGAGGACATCCGTGCTGGGTGAGGAGGAGCTGGGGACGTGGCTGGGGTGTCAGGTGACAACACCAGTGCTGTTCACTGAGTGGTGTGGATGGGTCGGTTTTGTGGGCTGAAAAAGACCAAAAAAAAGAAAGAAATCAAAAGAGAAGTTCATTTGGAGTGAGGCTGGAGTGATAAATGCTGGGGTTTGCTGGTTAATGGGACCAATGCTCGTCGGTGTCCTCAGGGAAGCAGGCAGACCCACTGTGGTTGATGTCTGACACAGGAATGGGTGTCTGGTGACAGCAAAATAAATTTGGGTCAGAGCTGCCACCTCACCCAGGCTGTGTTTGGGAGCCAAGGGAGTGACTGTGGCCCTTGATACCGACATGGTCCACACCAAACCCCCGTCCCCAGGGGTCTCTGCCACATCCTCCTCAGCATCCATCACTGGAGAAGGAAGGGTCTGCCACCACATCCAACACCATGACTGCATCTCCCGGGACCTCAATCCCCAAAGAATCAAAAAGTTTAATTTCCAGAGCTATTCTGAGGGTGTGGGGTGAGGTTTGTGCGGGTGGAGAGTGCCTTCACAACAACGTCTGGTGGGGTCAGCATTGGGATTTTAGGCAAAGAGATGGTTTAGCAAGGGAAGCAAAAGGTGCGTCCATCCAAATGGTTTGATGGAACACAGTGAATTTGAATGATGGTTTGGATCAAAACATGTTTTTGTGCTTGGAACAGTGCCTATTTTAGGTTGGAGAAGGGAAATGAATCCCCAAGGTCAACCCAGAGATCAGAGTTGGAGACAACTGGGGAAAGGAGGAGATCCCTTTGCTGATGAGAACAAGAGGACTGTAGCAGTCATCCAATCTGGGAAGCCTGTGAAAAGAATAACAAAACAGAGATGTTAAATAGAAATAAAAGAGCTTTCCTCCAATTCTTCCCTCAGAGCTTCGGGGAATCGAGGGTGAGCTGGAAGAGGGCATTGTTCCTGGGATAAAGGCTTTCCCCAGGAATGGTGGTGCTGCAGCCAGGGCACTGTGGGCCTGGGGCTTGCCTGCTTCCCAACCTGATTCTTCTCACCTGGGACTAGTGGTGGCACCTTCCAGGAACATATTCCTCCATGGGTCTTTTATCTGTCTGGATTTAGCTGTTTTAGGAAGTTATCCTGGCTCTTGTGCATGTCTCAGCAAGAGGGAAGTTTCACTGTCTCCTCCCAGCCCTCTTTACTCCTGTCTCACTTTATTTCACAAAACCAATCTCAGTTTGTCCTCATACATCTCATTCTGCCCTTTCAGGATGGTGAGGAGGGAATATGCTGACATCCTTGCTGCCCCAAAGCCTCTGCCCCATGTCCAAACCCCGAGGGCCACATTCAGCCCTGCTCCAACAATGCTTCACATTGCATGTCTCCCAAAACCAACTGAAACAAGGACAACAACCTAGGGACCTTGGTTCTTTTAGCCTGGCCATATTTCTTCTTTTCCATGGCCTTTGGCAGAGTCAGCAAAGTGTAGAAAATGGGTTAAGACACGGGAGCAGCAAATGTCAGTTGAACCATCAGAGCCCTGTGCGTGGTGCAAGAAGTGCCCCGTGGCTACTGAAGATGTAGAGATAATAAATAATATTACTTGCCATCTATTGTTCACTGATTGTCACCACTTTTGCCTCCCCTAGCTCTTTCCTAAGCAGGGTTGGAGCTGGCTGTTCTTCATCCAGCTGTGTGCTGCCTTGGGTGTGTGTGTGTCAGCGGGGTGGGCACGGGCCACCCCAGCTCAGTGAGCTCCCTCATTCATCCCTCAGTGCTGCCGGGGAGGAGGAGAATTAGCACTGGATCCTGAGAGACCCAGCCCAGTTCTTGGTGATTGCTGAAGTCTGCAGGGAAGGAGGGCTCGTAGCCAGTGTGGAGCCACAGCCATGCTCTGTCGGAGCCGGGACAAATGAGTGGCGTTGGGAGCTTTGGCTCCTCTTGTCTCTCGTCCTCAGTGGATGTTGATGGGATACTGACTCAGGAGGTGCCTCTGGGGCTGGGAGCTGCCACTTTCCTGCCAGCCCCCTGCCAGGGGCAGCCACTTCCAGCCAAGGTGGTTGGTGCTGAGTGCTGCTTTGGATGCATTTGTTTATTTTTATGACGCCACTTAGCAGCCAGACCTGGCTTTACAGCCAGGTAACCTGAGCAGTCGCCCATGGCAACAGAGCGAGGAGGTGGAAAAACTGGCTTGGGGGACTTAAGCTCAAGGGGATGTCAGGTGGCAATGCCACTGTGACCCCCTCAAGGCACTTCTCTGGCTGGTGTTCCACAGGCAGGCAACACAGGGTGGGCTCTGCCTTCTCTCACTCCCATAATAATCCTATCCCACCCCTTGCCCATGTCCCTGTGCTCTAGTCCTGCACCAGCCTAATTTATTGTTGAATGTTTAAGTTGACACTTTCCTCCACCCTACTGAGGTTCCTCTGGATGGCAGCTCCTTGAGCACATTCAGGACATTCCCAGATCTCAAAATCCCCAGCTCCCAAATCTCCAAACTTCACAAGACAGTGCTCCTCACTTCCTCCATGCCATGGATAAGGATGCTAAATAGGGCAGGTCCCAGGATAGCACCTCAGTAGTTCTCATCCCTGGTCCTCAGATAGAGCTGGGTTGTAATCCAATAGCTACAACCCTCTGAGCCCAACGTCCGGCCCATTCCTTTACCCATCCCGTTGTCCACCCATGATGTCATCTCTGGGATATAAGGGGATTGGATATCAGGGGTGACAGGAGGAAGCAGCCTTGCTGTGGCACCCTCCCACTCTCATCCCCCACAGGTGCATTGGGCAGGGCTGTTGGGGCAGGTTCAGAGCAAATCCCAGGAAGCAGCTCGTCATGGAAAGATTAGGGAAGCTGCAGAACTCCTTCGCGCGGGAGGCTGTGGCTGCAGGGTCAATTCACAGAGATCCCTCCAGCTTGAGCGGGTTCTTGCTGCTGGTATGCAGGGGATATCCCCAGAAGACATCTTGGGTCAGTGACCTGACCCAAGATAGACACTTTTAGGGTCTTTCTACCAACGCTGGGGACTGAGGGCAGCTCCCGGGAGCCGTGAATCAGCAGGGATCAGAGCCGGCAGGCTGGCAGCAGGCAGGACAGTTGCTTCTCTGCAGGAGTTGTCTCCTACCTCCAGTCTGGTTGGCAGAGGCAGCCCCATTTCAGCATCGTTTAAAATCTTGGCACACTCCCATCGCTTCCCTGGCTGGGTACATGCTGCTAACTGAAAGCCTCGGGGTGGTGGTGCAGGGAGGATAAATACTCCCCGTCTAATTGCCTTCCCCCCACGTCTGAGTCTGCGGTGCAGCATGTAGACGGGTATCCACTCTCCTCCCTTCTCTTAGTGCCTGTTATCTCCTGAGGCCATGCTGTGTAATTTAGCAAAATATTCTAACACAGTAATTAACGTCTGAACTTCAAGAGGGCACTGCCTTTTCACTGTCTCCTTCAGAGGAAGAGAAAGGAAAACCTTCCTGGCTGCAGTCATGAGCGAGGAGGGTGGTGCTGTTTGGAAAAGAAAATTGTATCTTTTAACGTGGGTTGTGTTGGATTATTTTTAATCACTCTCACTTTTTAAAAAGCATCAGCCCTTTGAGTCGAAAAAAAGGGTCTTTGATAGTATAATGAGATGCTAGGATTTTTAATATTGATTTCCTAGTCAGAGAAGGAAGCAGAATTTTTGCTTTGTCAAATGAGCGAAGACACCAAGGGGGCCAGATCTTGACCCCAGACCACCATCCACCCAGGTAGGTCCATGAGGCCAGATCTGAAGAGAAAATAAGTCCTCTATGGAGAAGGGGACTTATTTGCTCATAGAAGTGCCCTTCTGGTACCCCCAATCTGGTTCTGCAAAAATCAGCAGTTCAATCTCCTGGCCAGTGGGACTGGGACAAATTGGGAAGTGGTTTGTGTGGGGAAAGGATGGAGGAGGGTGAGGGCTGTGGCCATGGGAGGGAAGGGATTTCAGGGAGGGACAGGAAAAAAAGGAGAGTGGCAGTCAGGAAGGAGGAATGAGGAGAGCAACAAGTGGGGAAATATCTTGGTAATCCAGAAAATGAGGGTTGAAGACGTGGAAGAGCTTGGAGAAAAGTCTGGGATTTGGAGCAAGTGGGGCCATGCTGATGTGTGGGTTGATGTGGACCTTCACAGCCATGACAGGAGGTAGAGAGCAGCAGCAGGGGTCTGCAAAGATCAGAGATGGGTGACTGTCTGTAGGGCCATGCTCCGAGCAAGGCTGGATGTCCCTGTACCTCTGCACCTGCCATGCCATAAGTACATAAGTAAATAACCACGTTAAAAGCTCCCACAGCCACAGACCCCCACAGCTGTGCTGGCAAAAACACTCCTGTGAATGCAGCTTATTTGGGGAAAACCCAAATTTCCTTTAATCCTGGTCATTTTGGTCAAAGGGCAGGGTGAAGGTAAAGGAGATCAGGTGTTATCTGGGAGCAGATGAGGGCAGGCCAAACCAAGGAGGGCTGCCCAAGGCCTTCGAGCCCAGCTGCCCTGTTGAGTACTTCATGTGCAGGAACATATTCTTGGAAAGCCACAGGACTTGTCTAGTCCCAGCATTAAAACCGTGGTGGCGTATTTCAAATAGAGGAGGGGAAATGCCACCCTTTTCTCTCTGGGACCCACGGAGAAGGCGGCGGAAGCAATTTGGGCAGATAAAGAAACGAAGCTTAGATACCATCTCACAGGATGGTCCCTCCTCCTCGCGTGGCTTTGTTTCTCTCCCTCGCCCTCCGTACCAGGCATTGTTAGTTCCCAAAAACCCTTTCAATGGGATGTAAACACAACTATTTGCGTCTGCCGCCATGCGCTCTCTCCCTCTGCAGAGCCAGGAAAGCAGAGAGCCTCCGGCCAGCCAGGGTGGAGCCCGCTGCAATCAAGCACGATGGTCTCGCCACTGTTTCTTTCCATGTTTTGTGTTTCCCCGGGACCCTTGGGATGAGATCACATCCTCCTCTCCCAGGGTTATTATGTCTTCGGCCGGGCAGGATGAAGCCGGTCGCCTGGGTGGCTCGAACTCCCCATGCACCCAGACTGGGTGGCTCTGCTCGTCTGCCTCACTCACCTTTGGGTCCTGAAGGTCCACCTCCAGCCAGGGGATGTGTAACCACCAGGCTACTGTTGGATTGCAGCGTCTGGGTTGATGAGTGACCAGATTTTCTTCATCATTGTCTCCACTAATTGCCTCTTAATGGTTTCCATCTTCGCTGGAATCCCTTCTGCCTGTTCCAGATCCGGGGAGAGAGAGTCATGTTTCATGGTTTCCCTTGTCTACAGTGGAAAGGAGTAGGAGGAGTTTCCCACGACTGGGTACAGGATTTTGTTCCTCTGGCCTTAATTCAATTTGCTGTTAAGTATCTCTGAGTTCCTCAGGAGCCTGACAAGGAGGATAACCAACATTTTGGTTTACTCGATGCAATAAACAAACTAATCTCTCCTTACCCTCCTCCCAGAGAGTCCTGGTTGTGTAATAGGAGAACAGAAGTCTCCTCCTCAGCTGAGAGGAGCACATCACTGTGGAAGGAGTTGGTGCCACCAAAACTCCTTTAAGTTGTTCAAAATATGTTAAGGAAAGTGCCTGCTGTGGACACAGTTCTGAGGCAGCCATGCAGGCACAAGCAGCTCCAGCCCAGAGGTCCTTCCCCCCCTGTGCCACCTCATCTGGGCATCTGCTTAAGGGATCAGCAGTGGCCTCTTCCTAATGGAGCAGCAAGAGCTGCTGTCAGTGTGTTCTCACCCAGGCTGAGACCACAACACCTCAATCAGGCAACTGGGAAGAAGGATCCCTCCATGAGATGCATGGGCTGGTGGCACCTTGTGCATCTTCTGTAGGCTTAAAGTCTTCCAAGATCCCCAGAGAGGCATGAGCAGAAGGGTGTGTGGAGAGAAGCACCATTGCAAGTGGAAGCAGCTGGACACAGGCTGCCTCTCCCAGCTCAGCTGAGGTTTCAAATCTCAACAAGTCACATTTAAGAGCACAGCAGAGCCTGTGCCTCGTGCAGGAACCAGCACAGACAGCTTCATAATGGGAAGATTTTATCCAAAACTTTGTACTAGGGCGGCCTCAGCATCAAATGGATGAGCAGAGAAGATGTGACTTATGCCTGTGGACTTCTAAAGGCGTGTTTCAGGTGCTCGCTTGTTTCTTCTCTAGAAAAAAATTCCATCTGACTCCTTCTCCCAGAGAGGGACTTGCTACCCCTTTCAAGAGGGTGGCACTGGCACAGCTTTTTGATGGACACAGGAGCAGCTCAGCTGACCTTCTGATTTCCTCCTGATAGGAGCAAATCGTAGAAATCCTGAAACTGGACTTTTGGTGGAGCGTTTTGTAACTACTCATCCCCCGCGTCCAGGCTTGTACTTCGTGTTTTCCTCAGTCCTGGCTGTTTTCACCACCCCCTGCCTTGTGGAGCTGTAGAAAAGTGGAGCTGTAGCATTGCCTGTAGCTCAGAGAAGTGCGTGACTCTCCCCATTTAGTCCCATGGATCTTATCTCAGGCATCTTCCTTAAAGACTTGCAACAGTAGGTCGATAAGGGGCTGCTGGAAAAGCAGTAAATTGCTATTGATGTCTGTCTGCAGAGAACCCGTCAGGCACAGCAGAACTGGCTTGTGCTCCCAGGAGGACCCACCCAGCAGACTGTGGGGATTCCAGGAGGTTTTGGGGGCAGGAGGTCCCCACCCCAGCTGTGGTCCATTAGAGCACTAAGAGTGCCTGCAAAGCTGTGTTAGCAGCACAGCACACCCTACACCTTAACCGTGCTGCTGGTTATAGGGGATGATCCTAGAACCACAGAACTGTTTGGGCTGGAAGGAACCTTTAGAGCCCATTTCATTCCAAACCCCTGCAATGTGCAGACACACTTTCTACTAGACCAGGTTGCTCCAAGCCCCATCCAGCCTGGCCTCAGACACTTCCAGGGATGGGGCAGCCACAGCTTCTTTGGGCAGCCTGTGCCAGGCTCACCCTCATTGTAATTTCTTCTTCTATTTAGTCTGAATCTCCCCTCTTTTAGTTTAAAACCATCACCCCTTGTCCTTTCACTCTAGGCTGCACTAAAAACTCTGTCCCCGTCTTTCTTATAAGCCCTCTTAAAAGGGGGTCTCCATGATGATCCCAACCACAGAGCTGGAACAAATCCATCTTGCTGAGGACAAAGTCCGTCACCACCCTTAACCAAGGGCCCTTCTGTTTAAAAGCAGGACGGGGAAGCACCGTCTCTCCTGCGCTTCCAACACAGTTTGTCCGCTCTGCTTAACCTCCAAGTGGCACAAACAGCTGATTTTTTATTTTTTCTTCCCTCCTAATCAAAACATGTCCCCATTTTCACCAGTTTCCTGGTTTCACACCTGCAATCTGGTTGCTACAGCGGAGTGATGCCCCTGTGGCCGTGGTCCACACTCCCAGGGGGAACACTGGCAGGCACCTCCTTGTGACCCTAGGTGCAGATGAAAAGCATTCCTGTGGGCAGGGACCGTGGAGCGGCTGGGAGGCTGGAGCTCCTTGCCCGGGGCTGTCTGGATGTCCGTGCGTGTTGCCACCTGGATGGATGAACCCGGCGTGCCCGTCGGGGAGCCGGGGCGAGTGGTGCATGGCCTGTGGTCAGCCCGGCGTTCCCTGAGTCTCTTCCCGGCCCCTCCGTGGCTCTCAGTGGATATTTCCAAGGTTTCCACGCTCTCACACTGGAGTCATCACTGAAGGCATCAGAAAACACTGTGTTCTGAGGGGTAGTTAGTGGCAAGCGTCGCTTATGTGTCATTTTGCAAGCGATATCATACACAGTAATTAGTGCAGGAGAAGTATCACTGCAGCTGGAAAGGGTAATGTATGTGTTGGGCTGCTCCCAGCCCGTCTCCTGGGGGGAATTGCTGAAGAACACAATTGAACCTGCGTGGTTTGGTGATAAGGGGTGGCGGGGCAGGTTCTCCTGTCCTCCTTGTGGTGTGGGCACCCCTGGGAATACCAGGTAAGCACTTCAGCCTCTCTGCAGCCCAGGTGATCTCAGAAAGCAGATAATAAACCCAAATATTTGGGGTGAGTCCCATCAGCTCAGCTCTCTGGTTTGCTCCTGGTGGTCTGAACCTCATGCACATGCATCCATTGCTGTTCAGGGGGACCAAGCTGATTCTGTCTGTGACGAGGCACAGCTGCAGTTTTGGGGTTTCTTTGGTCCTACAACTACCACTGCATGCCCACCCCATGTGGCTTACGGTGCTTACCTCTGCAAAGATGTAAAGAGCAGGTTGTGAGTCGATGGAGGCCAGGGAAGGTGGGTCCCAGCAGCATGTCATGGAAACCAGTTGCATTCAAGAGCCACCCTGCAAGGCACTGCAGCTCCCCCACCACACATACCCCTTCTAGGGGAAGACCCTAAAATTTGCTTTGGGTTGCTTATGTAAATATTTAGTACCCTAAGCCCACCACACTGACCCTGCAGAGGACCTTGCCCCGATGCTCATCTCTCAGCATGACCCAGAAATTCAGAAGGGAAGGCGCCCAATATCTTCAACCAGTCTGCAGAGCAGCCAGTCCAGCACCAGAAACAAAAGTGAGAAGCCTTTCGCAACCAAGGCTGGGTATTGTGTGACTGGCCGGGCAGATTCTGGCATGCAGCCTCTTCTCTTAGGAAATCAAGCAGACTCTTTGTCTGCTTTCCAGCAGGAACTGCTGCTTTCATTGCCCGGCTTCGCCCCGTACGGGGGAAACCGGCTGGAGAGCAAAGGGAAGTTTTTCTCTCAGACAGCCCCAGCCCCCGGGGGATGATTACAGGTTAAACCGAGAAGCGTGTGAGTCTCAGCTCACCTGCCCTGTTGTCTGCCTCATGCTCCTTCTTCAAATCCCTTGTCCATGTTCGCTGGCCGGTTTGAACCATGTGGGGACCTGGTGGAGAGGGAAGGCATGGTGTCGGCGGTGGGAGTTGGGCAGAGCCATGCAGCAGGGAGGAGCAGCTATAAATGGTTAAATACGTAATAATTCCGATGTGGGAGTGCTAATTTAATGGGTATAGTGTGTTCACCTTAAAATATTGTAAGTAAATCTGAATTAGGTTGCGAACGATGGATGCAGTTGGCTGGGTGGTCACACAAGTGCCGGTGCTTCAGGGCTGGGATTTCCCTGGAGCTCTCCAACCATTTGCACCATTTTTTCTTGCAGTCCCCATCAGGGCTGACTCAGGGGTCAGAGAGCTTTGGGAAATGCTGTCCTCTTGCTGAAGCAGCGTCCCAGGTGCTTTGGTGCTCACATGCGGCACCGTGGGTGGGGATGGAACACCCTTTGAGAAATACATGGAAGTCATCATGGACAGGTGAAGAGGTAGCAACTCCAGGCAGCATGGTCCTTGCAGTCAGCAAGCTCCAGTGCCCATGGCAGGCTTCCTCCTGCCCCATCATGCAGGGGTCAGGAGCAGCTTGTTAGTGCCTGCACCCCAGCATGCTAGAAACAGGATCAGGAACAGGCAGAGAAACAGGGACACCTTTCTGTTCCTCCAGTCTTCAGTATGTTGCATGGATGCAGGTGGCTGACAACCATCTGTGGCCATTGGTTTGGACTGTTGTTCCCCAGACCACCACCAGATCTGACTGGTGGGCCCTGCTCTGCTGCACAGGGGCTGTGCCTGGGCTTGGTGGGCAGGTTGTCGGCCTCCCCAGCTTCATGTCAGTGGCAGAGGCTCACCTGTGGCTCTTGGGACTGGTGTCTCTTGGTGCCTGGGTGGATCAGTGAAGCACACGGTGCCTTGGATGAATGAGGTGGGGCACGCAGTGCCTGAATAGAGCAGTGGAGCATGTGGTGCCTGGATGGGGCAGTGGAGGACATCCTGGATGGACAAGGTGGTGTACATGGTGTCTCCATGGACAAGGCAGAGTAAAGGGTATCCTGGTGGATGAGATGGAGCATGTGCATTCTCCCTGTTCAGCCAAGTCACGTCAGATGAGGTCCAGGAGGGCAAGCATGAAGTTAGAGGGTGCCTGCCCGAGGCTGGGGGTAGGATATGTTCATAGGGAGGTAAGCCTGTTGCTCACTTGCCAAGTATCTGAATGCCTGACAGTGACATATTCAACACCTTTTGAGGTAGGGAAGTGTGTCCCAACCCCTGCAGGTGGGAAGCTGGGACAAGTTGCAGCTTTTCCACGTCTTAGGCAGAGAGCAGGACCATTGAGGAGACCACAACAGAGGAAGGGCTGGAGATGGACCTTCTTAATCAACCTTAAGTCCATTTTCATGCTTGAGTTCTCATGTTATGTTCTTTGCTAAAGAACAGCAAAAATAAGAAAGCTGAATGTGTATTTTATTTGTGGCCCTACTTCATGCCACACTAAATACTCCAGGAGGGAATTTCTGAACTATCCATGTTTATGTTTTTCCTTAATTTATTTTTCTTTTTTTTTTTTTTTTTTCCTCCTTGATAGTGCTGGGTTTAAAATAATCTCATGGGTGTTTTATTTGCAAAGAATCTGCGAACTGTTTGTGAGAACTTATCTCAGAGCCTGCGGCTTGGGCTTAACTAACATTTTCCAAACAACTCAGCAGAAAGATAAACTGGACGGGGTGGGGGGGGAGAAGGAGGGGAGAAAACACTGTTGCACGACTCAAAAACTCTGGCTGAACCTTTGGCTAATGTGAAATAAAACCAATGGACAACACGCTCATGGAGGTGCTGTAAACATCATCTTCAGAGTGAACCAACTGCTGTCTGCAGAATGCAGAAGAGGCCGAAGACAAAACTCTTGAGAGAGATGATAACTCCTTGCATTACCTCTTTTTTTCCCCTAGCTGTTTTTCCAGCCGTTGTGGAGCTGGTAAACAATCAGGCATTTATTAGTAAAGGAAAGGAAACAAGGGAAAACAAGAGTGGGGAGGAGAGATGATAAGACTGAGAAGGCACAATTGTGAAAGCGCAATTCTGATTTTAGCTAAGGGATGTGACTTTGGAGCACGTTCAGTTACGCTGAGCGATTTTTATAAGGGCAGTTTTAATCAGTTCAACTCCTTTTCCAAAGTTTGCCTTTCCCTAATGAATGTCAGATACTAATGAAGCCAGTTTTCCCATTTTTTTTCTCCTTTTTTCTCCGTGCTTAGTGCGTGCACTCAGCTCCCCACTGCGTGCAGGGATTAGCTTGGAGCCATCAGGCATTCTTCATCCCGAAGTGATGGGCTGGAAGTGGCCACGGCTTTGAGTGTTGCCAGTACTTTTAATTGTCATAAAGGTGAAAACAAACTAAAATGTGTATTTTTTGGTCCTGCTTCAGGGGTCCTTGCTCGTGCTTTCAAGGTTTGTGGGGTGAGACATGCTGAGCTCCCACACTTGCCACTGTCAGGTAGAGACATTGGCCCTCACTGCATGTGTTGTTTCAGCTTAAGACCTTGTGGCAGAGGCATCCAGGC
>JAWWES010000094.1:69575288-69597711 GCA_035583135.1 Lophotriccus pileatus
CCCATGCTGCTGGATCAAAGTGGCACTGGATAAAAGCGACACTCCTAAAGGAAGCAATGGGGAGAAAAAAGAAAACAAAACAGGTCCAACAAGCAGTTGTCCCTTGGAGTCCTGTCCCAGCTGGGCGTGGATGGGGACAACCAGCCCCGTGGGGTGGTGATGCACCGTAGCCACCCTCAGCAGAAGGTCCCACGGAGCGTCTGGGAGATGTGGCCTTGTGCTCACTGTCCCTTGGGAGGTGGGCAGGAGGTTTTGGGGACACCCAGGGGGGCTGGAGGAGGGGTGGGAGTCAGGGCTGGGTTACCCCTCCGGGCGCCATGCCGGAGCCTATTTTCTGGTGGGAACTGTCGGGATAAAATTAGAAGTAGGTTGAACTTTATCTACAACTTGAACTGAGGCTGAACTCAGCCCTGTTTTGTTTTGGTTTTTTCCAAGTTCAGTGAAGTTCATAGGGAGGGAGGCAAGTGGGGGGCACTGGATTATTTTATTTTAATTTGCTCTTTCCGTGATTCCACTGGAGTTTGAATGCCTCATCAGCTTGCAAAACCTCTTCTTGTGGTGTTCCCAGTTCGAGATGGTGATGTGGTGGCTCAAATACTGCCACTGGCATTTTTACCATGTCAGATACTTGGGCTGACCAAGCCTTCCCCTAGCTCAGCCCTGGGTCTGCCCCAGCCCAGCCCAGGATGGGAAGACAAAGGGGAAAACTGGGAGTGAGTTTGGAAGGTGACACTGTGCAGAAAGACCACAGTAGTCTGAAATGGAGATTCTTCAAGGGTTTTTTGCACAGTTTTGTCCCATGTCAACTAGCTAGGCCTCCAGAAAACCTCCCAGCACTGCCTGCACTACTCCCAGTCCTCAGTTTTGTTGTGGCCACCCCATGGTGATGAATTTGCTTGCCTGGACACGCACCAAGGGACCTGAGAGCCAGAGCCATGCTCCACGTCCCTGACCCCCTGGGTTGTGCAAGCTGCTGGCACCCACGCAGAGCTGTGTGGGTGGTGGCAGAGAGCACGTATGGCACCGTGCACCTCGCCCTGGGGATGTGACAGTCCCCCTCCGGGCCACAGGAGCCGGCGCAAGCAGCAGCACAAGGACGTGGCTGTGGAGGTTTCACACAGCAGAGCTGCAAAAGGGACAAGTGGTGCTGCATCACTCCGGGGCCAGTTGTGATTCCCAGTGAGCCAGCCATCTCTTCCCAGAATAGATGGGAGGCTTTTACCACATGGTTATTTCACCTCACGGATTACTCAAGAGTTTGTAGAAACTCCACTGAATTTTTAGCAGAGATGCCTCCTAGATCGCTGACAAATTTAAGGAATGCACAGGGCAGACTCATTTCCTGGAATAGGACCTACTGGAGGAAAAGTCCCTCCAGGCTGGCTCCTAACTATGACACATTTGATAGCCATTCAAGGACTACTGGGAAACATGTGTCATTTGTCTCCGCGAGGCTTCAGACAGTTTCATCATCAGTTCTGACTGCTCCGTGAAATAAAACCAGCTAACATCTACTAGCAGCCATACAACCTCTGGGGCTTATGTAGGATGTGTCACAAGAGTGGGGTGGGTTTTTTTTTTTTTTATCCCCCGTGGTTTTACACCCAGGTGCCAAGTGGCTTTGTCCCCGTTGCACCTTGTTTTCCTTCCTGCCGCCTGGGTGACCGGCGCTGTCCCACGGAGGGTGGCACAGGGCTGTGGGTGTGCCCGAGCCGCCACCGCTGTCAATGAACTTTGGCTCCTTAAACCATGGAAAACCCGACGTGCCAGAGGGAGGGATAGGTGCCCGGCGTCCCGGAGATCGGATTGCCCCAGGGGATTTGCTGGGAGTCCCATGACAGGCCTGGAAGGGAGCCCAGACCGCCGGGCACCGCCGTGCTTTCCACCCAGGGCGCTCCGCCGGGGTCTCCGGAGGACAGCTGGTGGCCTTTGTCCCTTACTGTCACCCCAGTGCGTGCAAACCCCAACCTGGCACCGGCCCAGAGTCTTGCCAAGGGGTGAGTTGAACCCACCACAGGGGGACCACCTCTGCATGGGATGGTGGCACACGGCAGTGGGGCGGCCCTGGTGTGAATTCCTGCTGTGCCTGCATCGCTGGTCCCAAGGGGCCACAACCATGCCTACCTATGAGAGGTGTTTCCCGTGGCTCACCCCATGGGCAGCTACCTGAATTTGCTCCTCGGGGTGTTTTTTAGGACAAGTCTGGATCTCCAGCCTTGACCCACTTCCCTGTGCTGCTTCAGGGGTGCAGGATGCTCTGTTCACTCCCAGTTCTTGGGAGCTGTAGCTTGACCACCAGCACCATCCATCCTCCTCACCCTTGTGGGGTCATCCCACGTCCTCAGGGGCTCTCACCACTCGGGTTCGCCTCCAAGGTGTCCCACAGCATCTCACACCAGCTGTTCTGCAGGCAGATGAGGAATCCAGCACTGCAGAGGGGTTTTTCAGTGTCACCCACCTCAGCCTTGCCATCCCTGTGAGCTGTTCCTAGGAGTCCTTGTCCAAGAGCTCAGCCTCCAGGAAATGCCGTTATCAGCAGCCTCCATCAGCTGCTCCACTTGGAGCTCCTCGCCTCACTCCCGGGGCGCCCAATCCCAATCCAACTTCTACTGGAAGGAGATAAGACAGAGAAAGGAGATCAGGGCCAGCCAGCAGCCTGATCACCCTGACTCACAAGGGACAGATGTCAGCACAGGGGAGACATTGTCCCTTTGGGACAGCTTGGAGACACCGGGACTGAACCACTTGGGGTAGTTTTGGGGGATGAATTAACCCTCCTTCAGGGGTGTGAACAACTAAAACTGGGCATTCCTGATCATATATGGGGAGAGGGTTCAAGTTCAGGCAGAACTAAGGGGTCAGGACTAAGATGCTAAGTTCTCATCCCTGTGCACACTGCAAGGTCAAACTTTTCCGCCCTTTCCTCCCCAAAATCTCCACGATAGTCTCACACCTCTTTTCCTAAGCACCTCCTTTGCACCCATCTCATGCCCTTACCTGCAATACCAAAAATAGCCAGATTAGTGACAAACACAGGGCAATATGATGATGGTTAGGGACCACAAATTTATCCTGCCAGCTGCTCAGTGACACGCTCACCCAGTGAGTGCCTTTAATTAAAACTAAATGGTTAATAGGAAGCTGAGCAAAGGTCTCCCTCCTGGCTCCTGGCACAGGTGCCAATGGAAATCGTGCCGGGGGCTGAAGTGCTCAGTGTCGTAACAACCAGCCTCCACCTTGTCTCTTTGCCAGGGCACCGACGTCACCACAAAACCCTGCTCCCAAATACTGCTGCCCTGGTGCAGATTAACCTGTGCCTCTCAGGGGGGGGACCGCCCCACAGGCATCCCTCTGTCCATGGGCTCCTTCCCAAAAGGGTCTCTTGTCTCTGACCTGCAGTTTTGGTAGGAAATGTTTTGTGGTTTTAATTTTTTTTAAGCCTGGGGAAAGTCGTATTTTGACTGTCGCCCATTTGAGGGGAGGGTATTAAAAAAAAAAAAAAAAAAAAAAAAAGGAGTTACCCAATACAGAGCAATTTCCCAAGGTTGAGAAGCAGGAGGATGGAAGTAATAATTAATCGGCAGCGGCTGGCGGGGGCTTTGCTCACCTCAAACAACCCGGTTTAAGGGTCACTTCACACAGGTACCTGCAACATATAAAAGAACAGATCTTGCCCTGGCCTGAGGATGGGAGAAAGAGGGGAAAAGAGAGGTGGAAGGTGAAACAAGAAGTGACAACAACACCAGGATCCTGAAGGGAAATTCATGTTCCTCCCCAGCACTCTAATTCCCATGTTCCCTCTCCGTTTTCTCCTCCTCAAGTAATGGGCTGAAGGACTAAGCATCTCAGATTTTCAAACTCCCCTGGGGGCCAGCCCCTCCCAGATCCAACATGTTTGCTCTGGAGAGCAGAGTTTTGGGGGAATTCACTACCCTGCTCATCATTAGCACGGTGTCCATTCCCTGGAACCCTCACCTTCTGCCACCTCTTTAAAGAATAGTGGGCTTGAAACTGAGCCTCAGAAAGTTGGTTTCAGCATCATTTAGAATTTAGATCAGATATTAGGAAGAACTTCTTGGCTGCAAAGTGTGGTGAGGGCCTGGCACAGGTTGTCCAGAGAAGCTGTGGTTGCTCCATCGCTGGAAGTGTGGGATAGGGCTTGTGGGAACCTGATCTAGTGGTCTAGTATCCCTGCCCATTGCAGGGGGTGGAACTGGATGATCTTTAAGGTGTCTCCCAACCCAAACCACTCTGTGTTTCTGTGATCATCCTTGATGGAGCAGACATCATTAAACTCTCATGAAAGTGCAGTTAGATGTATTTTAGTGCATATTTCATTCTCAAGTGGCCTGAATCAAAATATGCAGGAGGGTAAATGGAGCTCTTTGACCAAAACCTCTGCAACATGTGCAGGCTTTTCAAGCAGGAAATAAGTGCACTGGGTCGTTCTTGCACTTAAAACACCCTTAGCAGGCACGCAGTTCATGCACAGCAACTCACTGGTTTGCCATAGAGATCCCAGTCTTCAACTGGAAAAAAAGATTCCTATCTGTGTGTGCTTATGTAGGACTGGTAGGTTTTACTCTGACTGGGGGTCTGGTGTCCTCTGTCTGAAATGGAAACCCACTGTTCACTGGTGGCTGCTGCTCAACTCACTGGTGATCCTTTTCCTGCAATTCCAAGGTCCTCCTTATCTTCAGCAGAGTCAGCTGTATCCTCAGAGCTAATTGCAATAAATACCACAAAATACTTTTCCTTATCAAGACATCTTTGTGCAGAAAAACATAATTTCAGAATGGATAAAAATGCGGTGTTCTTGACCCATTTTCATTTAACGCCTGGCTGGGCTGCTCCCTGCCCAGCACAAATCCGGAGACTTCACCGTGAATTTCCTTGGGATCCTGCGAGTTGGACCAGTCCAGGAGTTCCCAAAATTATGTAGACCTCAGAGGACCCCAAAATTTCTGGTTGGTGTCTCACACCTCTGTGAGAACAGAGTCTCCAGACACATCCCACCGATGGTTGGGAAGTTGGGAACCACTGCACTGGTCCTCAGTAAACCCCTCCAACCTCCCCTATGGTCCTGTTGCAATTTGGTGCTGAAAATAACTGCTCTTACACACCCATCCCTCACCTCTGCAGAGCTATAAAGAGCTGGCAGATGGCTGGATGACAGCTATTGCAGTCCATAATAACGAGAAGAACAAGGATATTATAATAAATAGCATTTACCCAAATTAGTGATGTCTAATGAATCCTGGGTAATGATTTAGTAATAAAGGTGGTGAACTAGTGACAGAGGGAGTCTGGAGGATGGTGTGTGAAGTGCTCAGAAAATTAAAAGACATCCCAAAAAAAGGAAGCTGAAAGGACCTGGGGCTGTTTAGTCTAGAGAAGAAAAAAAAAAGATGAGAGTATATTGTAAATCATAAAATATGGCTGTTGAGAGAAAGGAAATAAACTCTTCATTATCACAAAAGAAGGGCTGAGAAGTCATGGGCTTAACCTGCAGGAAGGAAGATGCAGCCTGGGTGACAGAGGCCTGGAAAAAGTTGCCTGAAAAAACATTGTAGTGCCACACTAGAGATTTTTAGGAATGTGTTGGAAAGTGGTTTAAGGATGTCTGGATTGTCCTTGGGATTAGCAGGAGGTTGGCTGATTTTCACTGCTGTCTTCCAGCACCATTTTCTACTGTCCAGTTTATTTTGCTTCCTTGGTGGGGTTGTGTTTTGAAATCAAAAGAAATATCTTTAACATTTCTGTCCTTGTCTGCAGACCAGTCTTCCAGAGGGAAGATGTCTTCTCCTCTGACAAGGACAACAAATCTCTAAAGGCGGTCAAAAAGAGCTGCAGCAGGGATTACTAACAGCAAACCCCAGGGATACAGTAGACACTGCTCCAGATATTAAAGGTCCAGTGCTGAACAGATGGGAGCTCAGTTCCTAAAATGTCGACTTCCAGAGAGGTGTACCAACCTTGAGAAGATCTGTTTCCATGAGATACTGTGTATCTGCCGACAGCGTTCCTGGCAAAAACACCGGCATTAACATGGTGAGTCCTTTTGATGTTCCTCAAGCTTAAAGTCCAGGGACAGACAAAATGATAGGAAGATGGAGACGAAGAAAAAGCAGACAGGGCTTTACATCTCAGAGCTTATTTGCAGGGGAGGGAAGTGGCATGGAGAAACACTCCAAATAAAGCTGGGTCTGGAGAGCCTGTGTTTGGGAAGGTCCCAGAAATGAATGAGGTTTTAAGGAGGGGTTACAAGAGGAGGCCGAGCAGGGAGCGGTTAGGAGGAATTTTAATTAGCATCAGCATTTGCAATGTTATTTAATAGGGTCCAAAAAAACATCTGAGAGCAATGAAAGCTGAAACCAGCATTTTCGGAGCAAACAGAGGCAAGCGTGGGGCTGGGAGAGCTGGAGGGCTGGCTTCCTGGGGGATGAGGCACACTCGAGGAGGCTCCTGGGGAGAGAAAAGTTTGGAGAGGTGTATTCGGGGGAGTTGCTGGGTCAAACACCCCTGGTGGAGGAACGACTGAGCATCCCTGGGATAGGAGATGCCCTGGCTTCTGGGGCTGCGCATGGCACAAGGGAAGCACCAGCCGTCTGAGATGGCATTTAGGGAGGTAAGAACCGGCAGCATCAGAAACTGTGACCCTTTCGGGACCCGGAGACCCCCAGCCACAGTGCCGGGTGCATTGAGGGGCTGCTGCCTGGATTAAGCACCCTGCAGAGGCAGCTGAGCCCTGCAATCCCAAAGGGATGCCCATTCAGGCATGAAATGGAAGAATCTGGCCTTGGCGAAGGCACTGAGGACGGGCACCCAGATTTGTGGCACGAGGGTGGGGACAAACCATGGAACTCCAGCAGCAGTGCAGGGGGACAGCGACCACACGGTGACCACACAGGTTCCCTCACAGGCAGCTCTGCTCGCCCAGGACCCTGGCAGGCATTTTGTCCCCACTGGAGAGGACCCCGTGGCCCACAGTGGGGTCTGCCAGCCCGGACAACCCCACAGAGGGTGCGGGAGAGGCGGCCAGGCTGGGCTGTGCACGGCACACCAGCCCCGGCAGCTCAGGCTCGTCCCGTGCCCGAACTTGTCGATGGGGCTGTTCAGAGCGATGACATAATTACAGTTTCAATCGCAGATTAATAAGAAGTGGGGTTTTTTTAGCAAACTGCGAGGCATGCCTGAACTGGAAGGGCATTTCAGCTCCCCGCTGCCTGGGAGCTGAGGGTGCCATGCCCTCTTTGATGTCTCCTGGCTCTTTCAAACACCGGCGGCAGCAGCAGCAGCAGCACTCATGTCCCAGCTGCAAACACCCTTTCAGGGATGTGTTCTCCGTCAGGAAGGATCACAGCTTTCATCTCCAGCACTCTGTTGGGCAACAGGTCTATAAATAGACTGGGGAGAAGCCATCCCCAGCCTCTAAAATAAACAAATTCTGCTGGTGGAGGAAAGTCATCTCAGATGCCACCCAAGGCACAGGGGCTGATAACTGAAAGGGAGGGGAAACTAAGGCAGAAGCCCTTTGCCCGAGGTCAGCCAGAGTGCTTCTGTGACGTGACAAGCTCAGGGATGCATCTGGAAGGCTGCAGCAGCAGCAGGAGAAACTGGCAGAGCAAGGCAAGCATGGACTATGAACCACTGTGTAACTGTGAGATGGGGAAGAGAGATCACACCCATGGGCCAGATACCAAAAGCCAAGCTTAAAGTCCAGGTTTTAGGGTTCTGGGTCAGACCCTGAGATACAACCACTCAAAGCAAAGCCACAGAGGAGCAGAAATTTGCTTCAGGGAATGATGGATATGGAAGGATGTATCCATTTCCATCATGACTTCTTTTCTCTGTGCAGGGTCTCCCATTTTTCCCTCTTCCCCCATCATTCAGTCCAGCACAGCTTACTTGGAGCAGGTGAATCTCTCACATCATTCAGGTTTGCAGGTTTCAGTGCCTGATGGAGGAGCATTTTCACACCCCTGTTGCTGCACAAAGCGACAGGGATTAAGGAACACACTGGAATCAATTAATATAATTGAACAATGTGACCCTTTATTTAAACACACAGTGTATATTTATACCCTCCAACCCTCGTGGGTCCAGGACTAGGGTCCAGTGATTGGAGAGTCCAGGCTGTCCATGAGCTCTAATCTATGCTCATTGGCTAGGATGTCCTAGTGAAGATTTTCCACTTGGAGTTCGACTCCCACAGCTGGTTCTCAAAACATGAAGCAGAAGCTTGTTCTGTTCTTAAGAAAAAACATGTCCTGTTGACTACAAAGCAATCTCATTCACATGAGAAACTGTCTGAAGTCCACAGGTGTCTTACGTAAACAAGTCTTCTACCCAGTGAGAGTCCGAGGCCTCTCTCTCAGCTGATGAGATGAGTTGTTCATATTCATTCTTTTGCAAAATATGTCCATTATTAGAATCACCCCAACACACCCCCAAGCACATCAAGCCTGGGGCTGCCCCTCAGCTTCTCCCAGTGAGAGTCCCAGAGCCCAGCCAAGCCCTGCCAATACAACCATTTAAAAAAAAAACAAACCCACACCAAACCAAAAAGAATCACTCTGATCCTCAGGCTTATTTAAAAGTCAGGATAGCCATTTTTTTTTTCCCCTCTCTCTCTGAGTCTTCATCCTGCTCTCCTCAAATTTCTCCTGCATTTGGAGGACTGGAGAGTTGGACTTTCCACTTTTTCAAGCCTACGTGGCTCCTGGAGCTCACAGAAGCTTGTGAGCCTTTTGCAGTCACTCATGAGACACCAAACAGAGCCCACAAGTGGGAACCTTGCATGGAGCTTCAAAAAGCAGCTGAGACTTTGACACAGAAATGTGTAACCAAGATCTGCTGTACCTTGTGCTTTCCTGCTCTTCATGTCGACCACCTCCACTTCCAGGTCCAGTTTAGACATTCATCATATTCTGCTTTATGTGCCCCTTATTGCTCCAGCTGAGGTTGTTTACTGGACCACACATCTCTGCTGGAAGGAGATGGATGTATCAGAAGCTGCTGAGCTCTGAACACCAAAATCACCCTGGCTCCATCTCCCTGGAACTTCCCAAGTTACAAGCAGGTCTGTATCTGGAGATCGGTTTCCTCTAACAAAGCAGGTCCCTATCTACAGATCTGTTTTCCTGCAACAAAAATATGCCCCAGGTGAGAAATTTGCCTCCTGAACTCAGCGTGACCTCCAAGAGCTGACAGGCTTTGGATTAGGAACATCGGGGTTGACTGTGCTGAAAATCAATCCAAGCCTGGAGCCACGCTGCTGCCAAGTGTGGTGATGCATCCCTGCAAAAAAAAAGTCCCAAGAAAAGGGTTTTTTATAGTATACACACTAAAACATCAGTGTTGGCCCAGTCCAGCAGTCCCTCTCAGGCTACAGGTCTCCAGGGGATAATCCCAGTTGTGGGTTCGGGTGCTGCTGTCCTTCTCTCCACAGACAGAGCTGGCAGCACCTCCAGCTTGGGAAGTGGCTGCATGGGCTTAAGGCTTCAACTTTCAACTGCAGCCTTTTGTCCCAAAACAAAATCCCTTAAAAAAAAAAAAAAAAAAAAAAAAAAGAGCCTGAAGGGTTAAAGTAACAATGAAAGTTTTACGAGTCCAGGCTGCAGATGTTGCAGGCAGGGAGATCAAAGCAAACCCCTCTGCCTGGTTGTGGAGGCTCCAAGCCCTGAATAGCCCATCTGATGGAGGTGATTCCCTCCCTTCCTGCTCCTCTCTGTCCCCTGGCTGGAAGTGGTTCTGCCAGTGAGCCCACAAGTATCACATCCCTGCACGAGGCCTTTCCATCCCCGCTGCTCACTCCTGATCAACTATTAAAAGCAGAAAATTCTCCAGCCATGAAATTCATCCCAGCTTCCCCACGGCCTGCTGGGCTGGAAGAACCAAGCCACAGGGCCTGAGCTTCCAGGGAAGGAGTAAATACCACTTCCAGCAGGGCCTTTTTGGGGTGCTGGCGCATCTCCAGGGGATTGGTTTTGTTTGCACCAGTGTTGCCCCTTGGCTCCTGCAGCCAACTCAGGTGAGCACGCTGCCCACCCATTGCTCTGCAGGATCCCACCCTCCAGCTCCCATCAAGATCAGGAAGTTTGGTTTCCCTTCTGTCACCTCCATCAGGTCTGGTTTCCACTCTCTTTCACTGAACCCCTTTTACATCCCCTTCATTTTCTAGTTTCTGCCCTTTGCAAGCTCTCAGACTTGGCTTACCTTGCTGATGAGAGGCAAAACTTGTTTCCTTACCCATTTTCCACTGGACACTGGCTCTAAACTGAGCTGACAAGCTTTGATAGGTGTGATACTGGGGCTGAAGATTGGGACCCTGACCTGTCCTACTCCTTCCTTTGCAGGGTACTTTATTCAAAACAGATACCTTTGGGTTCAGAATGTGATTTTTTTTCTATTTTAAGCGTATTCAGATTGACATTCTCATCTGGGCAGCTGTAGGCAATAACAGGAGTCCCCCTCTGCTCTCACGCAGCAACTCCCTGGAGGTCCCTGGTGGTCCAGCTCCAGACTTGGGTACACACATGCCTGGGAATAACTTGCATATTTCCTACAGGGCAGGGGATATAAATACATCCATGGTAATGCCAGCCCCCTGTATCGCCACAACAGCAAAATTAGTAGTTAGTGCCTTGCAATATGTGGGATTTTTTTTCCCTTTTTCCCATGCGTGTTGTAACCCTGGTAACCGACAGCACCCGCACCGCCGTCTGACTCGCGCTGCTTTGTTCCCGTCTGGTACAAAAAAAGCCTGCAAACACTTCACCACACTGAAAGCTAATGAAACCACCCAGAGTTGACTCTCAGAGCCGATCTAACACCCAGTGGGCCTCAACCTCCCTCCCTTTAGCCCTAACCTTGCTCGGCTGTGAGGGATGGAGCCACCATCTCTGAGCGCCTGACCGCAGCATCAGGCTCAGCTTTGTTCAAAGGGGCTCAACAGCTCTTGGCTGAAGGAATTCGGAACACCCCCAACCTCCCCATAGTGCCTACAGACTGAACTGTTTGTGGAGGGTACAAGGCCACCCTTAATCTCTTGTTTCAGCCCAAATGGGCTGAACTAAATATGTCAAGTGGCACGAGACACACTTTAGAGCCGGGGACAGGGGCACCAGCATTCCTCTGCACAGGGCATCTTAGCTACTGAAGTAGAGTTGTGCTCCTGATCAGCACTGCTTTTCCTTGCTCACAAATCCAATAAGCATCCCAAAAGCTCAGACCATCACCCCAGCCCAGACAGTAAAGCGGACCCTTGTTCCCACCAACAGGGTCCCTCCAGGAGGACAAGTCACAGCACAGCTCAACCTGCTCTTAGCACAGCTGCTAAATCAGGTCTTCCTCCTCCCCTCCTCCCCCCAACCTTTGTCATCCCTGGAAGCAGAAGATGAATTCACCCTCAGATTTCCAACACTTTCAGACTTCATGAATCTTGTCACAAGGTTCAGGAGTTATTCAGAACCACACAGTCATAAAATCGTCAAGGTTGGAAAAGACCTCCAAGATCATCAAGTCCAGCCATGTGTGCAGCTGACAGCCAGATGGATGTGTGAACATCAGAGCCTCTTGGCTTTCAGAAACCAGAGTGCCTAAAAAAACCCAAGAGGGTGGTCAGATTCATCAGCAGGAGCAACTTGGCAGTTTATAAGGGTGATCCAACAGCATGACGAAGAGGAAACATCCTGGGCTTTTCCACTGAAGCTGATGACAGGGACCTTGGCTGGTAAACATTACACAGCAGTGACTTCCCTGTTAACCACAAGAACCACCCAAGCCTCTCGAGTGTTTCATTTTTTTGTTTCATTTCATCTTTAAGCCACACAAAAATTTGTCCAGTGACTTGCTGGAGAGTCTGGGGATGTTCCTCCGACTCCTCCGTGAAACGCTGAGCGGGGACTCCTCCTGCCGAAGTCTGGTGGCACAGCGGGGTCACAGGGGATGGACGTCTCCAAACAGCGTTGGGTGTTCAACCATGGGTGTTCAGGTCCAATTCTGGCCTTGCTGTCACCCCCAGCATGTCACTTCTCATTGCTGCCTGTGCATAGGCTGCTTTGGACAAAGTCTTTGTAATGCCTGGCCCAAAAAAGCCCAGGACTCACCACGTGAGTCCATGGTACTGTATGGCATGGGAGAAGCTCCATCCATCACTTCTTGCTGTGAATATTTTTTCCAGTTAGCTGCCCCAGCCCATTTTCACCTCCTTGCTTAAACCACCAGACGTTTATCCCCACCTTGATATGTCTCCAGTGTGTGCCCAGCAAAACAGGATAAATTTTAAAATGCACGTAGACAACACAAAGAAAATGCTGTTTCCATGCATGGGTGTGTTTTACCAACTCCTCCTAAGCCAATTTTTCACCATTTTGCCTCCAGAAGGCCTTTCAGACCAGGGACATGGGCAGAAGGACCCATTCACCTCACGGGCTCGAAGGCAACCCGCAAGACAAGACCCCAGAGATACCTTGGAGAGTCTGGAGAGTGAGTCACATGTTGAGCATTACCTGAGACTGGGATCGTGGCTCTGCACCACTGGCAAATGGTTTTCCTGTGTGAAAAAGGATGATCTCAAAAGGGTGGAATTTTACCACCTTCCCTTGCAGTACATCAGCAGTTGACATTTTGACAATATTTTATGTATGATTTAGCACAACAATTGCATCGTTTGACCCCTCTTTATTGCACTCCTCAATTACTGCTTGGCAACATTGGGAAAAAAAGGCCCAACAGTGCTGTAATTTACTTTGTTGCAGTATGCCATTAGAAGATTTAGCACTGATGATTCTGGAGCCGTGGTCCAAAGGAAGAGCACAGTTAACTGGGACAGACTGATGTCAGGCATCCCAAATTTCCAGAGAAATCCTTTTCTTAGGAAGAAAGGAGGGAGACATGTCCTGCCATCCACTGGAAAATCTGGACTTCAGACTGTCTCAACCACCTGATGTCTGAGCCTCTTAAGTGGATGAGATTTCCCTAAGGTGATTTCCAAGGAGGGAAGAGTGGAATCCACAGCTAAGCTGTACAGAGCACGAGGATAGGTGAGGTCCCAGGGCCTCCACTGTTCTGCTGGAAGATATTTGTGGAGATGGGGAGTGCCTGAATTTAGGTGCTGAGGGCATGAACCAAGAAGGACATCATGCCGCTGTCCAGGAGTGACCTGTCAGCTGGACATCAGCATTTTCATTTGGGAAGGAGCTGGCTCTGCTCTTGCCTTTGGATCCTCCACCCAAGGGCAGGTCGGGGCTGTGGTTCTGCTCAGACCAGGTTTACTCCAGGTCAGCACTTTGCTTCCCGTGGCTGCAGCTTTTCTGAGCCCTAAAGATGGATTTACAGCATTGGCAAACCCCGGGCGAGGGGAAATTCTTCCTTGCTTAACCTCCAGCCTCTATTTTAACCTCCAGACTACCTCCCACTCACCCCAAATCTACCAGTTCTAGAGCTGAGTGAGCTCTGGGTGAATGAGGACACATATGAGCTGGCGCTCAGCATCCTTCTGTCGCGTTCTTTTTTCTTTTTTTTTTCTTTTCTTTCTTTTTTGTTGCATTGAATGAGGGCTAAAATTAGCTCAGCAGGAGGTGAAGGCTGGAACATTTCAGCTAAAGCTGTCTTAGCATTGAAAAGCCATAGTTTTGCTGATTATTTCTCAGCTTTCTTGCTGCGAACAGCATTGCCTGGCCGTTTATTTTGACAGAAGAATGCAAGCAAAGATCCCATAAAATAAAGTGATCCATGAGGCTTTTCAGGTCTTTCTCCAGGTGATTTAACATTTGACCTGGAAAGGCATGTCCACCTGAAGGCCCAGACAGCTGAACATGTCATAGCCATGGCCAGGGGTAGTCACGTAAGGGGTGTGGAGGATGTCCCAGACCCTCACTGCACCCTGCAAGAACAGCCCACTGGCACTGCACCCACCATGGGGGCACCTCCACAGCCAAATTCTGGGCTTAGCTGGATCATTTTTCCTCTTTGCACTGTCATAGAACAATAGAACACTTTAAAGATCATCTCATTCCGCTCCCCTGCCGCGGGCAGGGACACCTGCCATTATCCCAGGTCACTCCAAGCCCTGTCCAACCTGGCCTTGGACACTTCCAGGGATGGGGCAGCCACAGCTTCTCTGGGCAACCTGTGCCAGGGCCTCACCACCCTCACAGCTAGGGATTTCTTTCTAATAATTTGAAGCCATTCCCCCTTGTCCTGTCCCTCCAGGGCTTTGTCCAAAGTCCCCCTTCACCTCTCCTGGAGCCCCTTCAGGCAGTGGAAAGGGGTTTTAATGTCTCCCTGTAGCCATCTCCAGGCTGATCACTCCTGGCTCTCCCAGCCATGTCATCTCTGTCTCCATGACAGAGCTGCTTCAGCCTCTGAGCATTATTGTGACCCTATATATTTTGGAAAGCTGCTGTGAAGGGTTCATTTAGGGGTACAGTGCTTTTACCTTCTGCTCTCAGCTTTCAGGATGAGAAATGTTGTGTAGTTTCTGTACCTCACAATAGGAAATCCCGAAAGATAGGAAGGTTAAATTATTTGGTCACATCTCACGGGCTGATGAGTGATGACAAGAACCAGATCTCAGTTCAGCGGACAAAGCCATCTATGCTACAATTTGACTTCAGGTCTTTAACCACCAGGATACAGTACATACCTCATGGAACAAGGTGACAACATCCGCAAAACCTCTCTGCAGTGCAGAGTTCTCTGGTGTGTCCAGGGTAGAAGACATCCAGCTGTGGCAGCCCCATCCCTGGAAGTGTCCACGGACAGCTTGGATGGGGCTTGGAGCCACCTGGTCTAGTGGAAGGTGTCTCTGACCATGGCAGAGAATGAGATGACCTCTGAAGTCCCTTCCAACCCAAACCATCCTGGGATTTTTCAGATTTCTGTGCTCCTCGGACAGCTGACTATAACCCCAGAGTGTTCACTGATGTGGTGGCTCCTAGATTTGGGATGATCTAACCCCAGGTCACTACTGCCCACACAGACCTGCTCACACAAAAACTCACACATAAGGAGTCAACAACTGGCTTTGCAATGAAGTTGTCTACTTCATCCTTCACCTGCACAACCTTTGATAGTGTTCCTTGAGTTCCTGACACGTCATCACTGCCAGCTTGGCCGCTGGACCACGCAGGTGTCAGGTTATTATTGGATATTTCAAGTTTGCTGGCTGAAGCCAAATCGTAGTGAAGATGGCATTGTTTCAAGACTTATTCTACCAGGTGCCTCTTAGTGTACATCAAGCAAGACAGAATGGCTGCACCCATCATGCCCTTGGCTTTTTCCATGCTGATTCCCACCTGAAGGACAAGGCCAGAGCCTGGAAACTCCCATACAAACCTTGCATACAATCAAAAGCCATTCTAAAGCCTGTTCATGGACTCAGTAACATGAATCCAACTGAAGGCACAGTGCATTCGGAGACAACAAAATGCTGTATCTCAGTAAATCCCTCTGGGATGGCCACCTCCACTCAATAAAAGGCACACCACTGAGCTGATGCTCACAAAGTCTGACCTGATGCTTTGTCCATCCACCACCTGAAGGACAGAAGAGGCTGAGGTCACGCTCCTGGGGTCCAGTCATTTTGGTGGGGTAGAATACAAACCTTTTACTTCTCCACATCCTCCAGTCTCCAGGACTCTGGCAGTTCTGCTCAAGTTCCGTCTCCACAAAAGGCAGGAACCAGCTGTAGGAACCTTCTACCCTGGCAGAGCACATGTGCAAGGGGGATGTGGGGCAGTGAATGCCTAAATGAAGGGTGAAGGGAGTTAAAATGAATAAAAACTTTTACTTCCAGAGGGGTGGGAGACAAAAGGGGTGGGAAATAATTGAGGAAGACCCACCAAGGCCTCCTCCCCTTCTCAAATTTTCCTCCTCACCTGGTGACAGACACCTGTGTCCCAGCACAGAGCAGAAGCTCAGCCTCCCCAGTTATTTCAAGGACAGGGAAGCTGTGTCTCTAGCACTGGGGTTCTTTCAAGCTGAAATTATGAAACATAGGAGCAATAACCCAGAAGATTTTAGGCAGCCAGCACCTCCAGTCTTGGGCTGATGGGGTGCACTCAAGCTGGGGAGCCCAAAGTCACATGCAGCAAATTACCCCAACAGAGCCCAAAGCTCAGGATGATCCCACCCAGGTGCCACCCACGCCAGAGAAGTCCCACACAGGGGTGGGGTGGGTGCTTCCACCACTGACCCCTCGTAGTACCCACTTAGAGCAGCATCTCTCCTGCCTGCCTCCCCACCACCACCACTAAAAAAGCCACTTGGCACAGCCTGGGATCAAGTGTACATTTTTATTTTTTAACAGAACATAAACTCCTTTAGAAAAAAAAAACAACATTCAGCTGGATGATAACACCCATAGAAAAAACATCAATCTCGTGTTCTTTTTTTTTTTTTCTTTTTTTAATTTGGCATTTGTTATTTGCATTTATATTAAAGCAAAGTGCATCTTTCTTATTTTTTCTCGTTTATACACATTGCACAATACATAAATAATGATGCTTATAAAAGTCTTTATATTTACAAGTAATAATATATTTATATATAACATAAAATACACTTTCTTCTTTAATAAATCTCAGGGTTTTTTAAGGAGTTCTTTTTTTCTTTTGTGTGTGTGTGTGTATTTCGAAAGCACTACAATGCTAAAGATCCAATGAGAATGCTCTCTTGTTCAATTAAACCTTTATATTTAGAAAAATAGCTTATGTTAAGGTCTAAACATGCTCATTGAGCTAAGAACAGTGTAAAAGTATCATACTTGTGTATGAATTCAAGAAGAAATGAAAGCACAACTGCATTTCCAGATAAGATGGTACCTGGATAACCTGATCTAAGCAGGTTACAACAGACCAACTACGGTGAACAATTTGCCTTTTGTTTTCCCCATTTGTTTGTTTTTTCTTTTGTTTTGTTTTATGGGTTTTTTTTTTTTTTGGGCTTAGGCTTCTGTCGCTTCACATCTCAGCTGAAATTACCAAGCACGGGCCATGGACGAAGCTCCTCCGCTGTTGTCTTCTCCCCTTGCGTCAAATCCATGGCCGTAAAACACACGGAAAAAAGCAGTGGAAGGATGAACACAGTGACAAGACACGAACCCAGCAACAAGAAAACTACAATAAAAATTCAAAAGGGTCGGTAAAAGACCCGGTTGGGAAAGTTTTGCACCATCCTCCGGCGGCAACGCAGGGTTAGCACCGCTGGGGAAAGGGTCTCGGTGTCACCGTCACCAGGGTTGGGAAGGTGGTGCGTAAAAAATACAGGTATCTTGTTGATTTGTCCAAGAGAAGGAGCTGTAACATAGAGCAAGTGGCTTTCAAATCCGTCGATCCCCTTCAGATGTGTGAAATAATTATCATATATGATTCTAGATATCCCCCTTGCACCCTTCTCTCACCCTTCTGAGTCATTGGTCATTCACACTTCTAAAAAATAGATATATTTATCAAAATACCCCCAAGGCGAGGGGAAAAAAAAGAAAAAAAAAAAAAATCTTTCCGTAAGCTGTTTCTCAAAACGAAGAGAGAGGGGTAACAAACAATAAAAACGAAACAAAACAAAACCAAAAAAACAGTTTGCATGAAAAGCAAGCACTCAGAAGGAAATAGTAGCAGCAAAGTAGTATAAATGTCATGAGTCCACACTGTCTCGAGTCATCGGTTATTAAAAATAACCTCCAACCAGCACGGGCAACTGCTGATGAACTGTCTCGTGTAGCACTGGCCCCAGCCTTTCACAAAGCTGATCTGAACGGTAAATCCGGTCCACGGCTGCTGCATGAACTCGTGGTCGTTGGGTCTCTGCAGGCTGTACGCCTTCTCGTAGTCAAAAGCCTTGATGGAAAAACCCGGGAACACTTTGTGGACCAGCAACGTCCTGGAGTCGGGGTTGTCCAGTGTGGCCGACTTGATGAAGATGGGGTAACTGCTGCGGTTGTACACCCACACGCCGTCCACTTCCTTGGTGAGCTGGATGCCGTAGCCGATCTTGCTGCGGACCTTCTGCACCAGTTGGCTTTTGTTGTCTGAGTTGAGCTGTCCGAGGCAGAAACCATTCCCCTGAGGTAGATCATAGAAGATATCCAGGGAGGGCTCTTGGACAGAGTACAGCCGACCCACGCGCGTCTTCTCTTCCCAGTATGCCACCACACACCAGTGTGACCTATCCCCTGGCTCCTGAAGAACTTGAGAATCTGCAGGACAACAGAGAAAAGAAAAGAAAAAAAAAGAAAAAGGAGAAATTTAGCACCAGTGGAGCTATACTATGAACTAAAAGTGATGCAGAAACAGCAGGACCTTGCCCTGCCCATGTCTTCACGATGATCTCCGCGCGCACACCAACATCCACAGCATACCCTCTGTTTCCAAAAGTCACGTTATCAAGAACATTTCCAAGTTTGGGGGACTCCTGTGCTGTTCCAGTGCCTACTTTTGGCTGGATTTTTGGGTCCTGAATCACCAGGTCCACCTTTAAAGGTGGCTTCAGACACACCAGCAGCCCCTGAGGCACAGTCACCCTCACCCACACCAACACCAGGACCACCTTCGGTGCCAACAGGAGGGGAGATGCTCCATCCAGCAGCATCCACCAAGACCAAACACACTAAGTCCCCTTATTTTTACCCACCAAATGATGGATTAATTTCCATAAATAATGATCTACTATGCACAGAGACAGAAAAAACATGAGGTGCTGGAAGAAAACCACACTGAAGTTCACTCCATGGGACCAGAGGGGATGAGAACTTGCCCCCAGTTAAGGGGGCTTTTTCCTGCCCATATGTAGAGCCTGGGTGATGGAGAGAATGGACACGTCAGAGGACACCCTAACTCATGGGAAGCACCAAGAGACAGACAGAACCAAAAATCTCACACTTATTAACAAAAATGGCTTAAAAAAAAAAAAAAACCTCAAAAAAAATCCAGACCTAAATTCCCTTAGCCCTTCTTTCAACTTCCTTCCCCATAGCTACCCTGTGCGTGCAGCAAGGAGATGATGTAGGAGGAAAAAGCAAGAGAGGAGGAGGGAAAAAATGTGAGAAAGCCCCTTTTCCTTATGGAGGATCCCTAGCAGGCTGGCGCTGCTCAGCGGGTAATTCCTTCCAGCCTCAGTAGGCATGTTAAGACCTGGGAACTATTCATCTCTATAATTGTATTTAAAACAAAACAACAAAACAAAAAAAAAAACCCAAACAAAAAAATCCACCACAAACCAAAACCAAAAAAAACCCAAGCTGGGAATGCAACTTAGTGAGCACTACCAAAATAATCCCCTGCATCATGGGAGAGGGGATGGTGGCTGACCCTGTAGCTCCTCAACTCCCCCCTCCCCAAGGCAACACGCTGGCTTCCCTGTTCTCTCTATTTTTTTGCTATTAATAACCCGTTTCTTCAGCGCAGGCGTTTTTTTCTCCCATCTCGGAGCTGTGTTTGAAGCCCTTGCACTGTGCTTTTAAGAGAGAAAGAAAGAGAGGGGGGGGAAAAAAAAAAGCCCAACCACACACTTTTAATTTCCTCGTTTCTCTGCCAGCGAGGAAAATATTTCTCCAGTCGCTGGAGGCAGCTACTAAAAATGGGCCTGGCTGTGTGTGCCTCAAAATGGGGACCCTCTCTCCCAGGTTAAACCAGGGTGGGGGTTCCAGTTGTGGTGGGGTGGCCCCTGGAACTGCATCTGTCAAGGTGCACCCCGGTTTGTCCTCCCACCTCCCCCTTTTTTGGTGCCTCACAAGACTTTGTTGCAGGTAATATCCTGCTGGAACCGGGGACAGGGCAGCAGGGACAGGGTGGGCAGTTTGGGTGTCCTCCCCACTCGCACAAACAGGGTGCCTCCCACCCTAAGGTGCACCCAGAGGGGCAGGATGCCTGGAAGACAGAGGAATCTGGGGGGGATGATACTGGATCCAGGGGAAGGATGCATCCAGATCCATGAGGAGGACAGTCCTGGACCCAGGAGGATTGCCATTGACCACCCACCACCCTCCTCCCCACTGACTGCCTGACAGTGATGTTCAGAGTCTCCTGGGTTCTGTTTTACAGCAGCTGAGGGATCTCTGGAGCAACGGCCATTGAATCCCTGCTGAAATTCCTACAGGTTTTTATCTATTTGAAGATAAAAGCATCCCTTTCAGAAGGGATCAGGGGGTGAAAAAAGGACTTTTCCACCTGGCATTTGTGCTTGCATTAGTGAAGACCACTTAACAACCAGCTCGTTGCCACTTACAAAGAGTGAGTTAATTGCCAGGGTATTTAGGGGGGGGAAAAAAAAAAAGAGGAAAATAGTGAAGAAAAAAAAAAAATAGAAAACTGCCTTGGCGATGAATGAACAGACCTTTATGGAGGGTTGGAAGTTCATGAATGAATCCCACTAGGTTTTTCAATGACATGGGGTGAGCAGACCTCAAGGACAAATCTTAGGTAATCCGGGATATTTTTTTTCTTTAAGGAGCTGATGCCAGCACACAGTATAAATATGCCAGAGCCTCTTCCGTTTGCGGGCTTCGGCTGTTGACTGGATGTCTAGTCAAAAAGCCATGAGAATACAAGGGTTGAGCTCGGATAAACAGGCTCAGGCCTCCTTGCCAGCCGCCACCAAAGCTGCTTTTCACAGTTGTCGGGACCCCATCAGAGCCTCCTCACTCCCACCCACTTCCACAGTTCTGGCATCTGCCAGGAAAAGGGGTGGGAAAAGCCAGTGGCATCACCCGGGCAGGAGAGGAGGTGGCAGGAGAGAAGGAAAAAATGACTCAGAGATGCTTCCTACAGTGACAGACTTTCCTTTTTTTTTTTTTTCCCCTAAAAGGCTTTTTTTGGTGGCGATGATCTGTGCAAACGAAGCAAATAGAAGGATTTTGCCCAAAAACGTGGTTCACCCCGTGCAACCTGGGGTCATGGCAGGGACCCACCATCCAGCTCCCATCTCTGCTTTCTGCACACTCACACAAAAACCCAGATCCCAGGAAATTCACAGCCACATCATCCTCGAGACGGCCTCGTGTGTGACAGCCCGCAAACGGCTGCAAACGCTTTGGGATCCCTGTTTTGAGTTAAAAGCATCGTTTTTACGAGCTCCTCGGAGCAGACAGACACGTCCCTTTCTAAATGCCTGGAAAGCTCCCAGCAAACTGGGAGCGTTCCCATATTCCAGCAAACAATGATAATGTTTAATGCTATAAACATCCGCGCTATTATTTCGTTATTAAGCACCCCCTCTGTTTGCTGCTATCACTGGGTTTATTAGGATTTTCCATGGTTCCCCCCTTCTTCCCCCCAAGTTGTGCAAGCTTATTGTGCAAAAATAATAGTATAGAAATAACTGAAAATAAAGTGAGTCTGCCCTCAGGAATTTAGGGAATTAGTTGTATTGATCAACTCACAGTCGGGCCGACGGAGAACCACCACCCGCAACAGTTCCTCGCAGAGGGGGGAAATCAAGGCAGTAACTTGATACCCTGAAGTCCTTAGGGTGACACTTTCTGTAATTTTGGTGCAGATGGTTCATCACCAGTGATGGCCCAGCACAACCATATTATACAGTATTCCACTCCCACTGGAAAACTCTTTTCTTTCTGTATTTTTTACACCTTCCTGAATTTTCCTGAGGGACTGCCCTGACTTTGCCAATGCAACCCTCATCCTCCATGAAAGCACCATTCCCAGCTGCTTCCCAGCACACCCACCAGCACAGCAGGCTGTGAGGTTCCCCACCACTTGCCTTGACCCTCAGGAACACCAAATCCTGCCCAAAATTGCCCAATAAAAAACCACAGTCAGGATGCCTCTACACTGGGGGTGCACACGCTGCCTGTGGGCTCAGGGCATCATCCTACTCCAGGCAGCGATGCTGCTGAAAATGCTTCACCCATACAGAAATCTTGGAGCATGGGAGACCAAAGCAGTAACCCCAAAAAATTAACAGCTGCTGAAACCATCAAGGTCCAGAGGACAGTGAGTACGGGAGATTCACACCGTGGAAACACCCAGGTTTAACAAAAAGGCCCCAGGCTTGGTTCTCCCAAGCTGTGGCAGGAGGACTCACATCTCCCATCACTTGCAAGAGGTAGGAAATTTCTGGTGTGGCTTTTCTCCCCATCACATGAACACTTTTAAGATGATGAAACCATGTCATTCATACTTTTTCTTTCCTGAGCTCCAGCAGTTTTCTTAGGCATTTGGGAAGAAAAAGTGTGTGAGGTTTTTTTGTTGGTTTTTGGTTGGTTGGTTGGTTTGGTTTTGTTTGGGGTTTCTTGGTGTGTTTTGTTTTGTTTTTTGGTTTTTTTTTTTAATTCATGAAGAACCAAAGCATCTCAGCAAAACTGAATTTGAAAAGAAATAGTAATAAACTAAAACAACGTAGCTCCTGTCCACCTTTCGGATCTCAGCCTTGTGCCAGGGCCAAGTTCATGGACACAGAGGGG
>JAWWES010000094.1:69602645-69618330 GCA_035583135.1 Lophotriccus pileatus
ACCCGCCCCCCCCCTCCCTCCTCCCCGATACCTACCCCGCCGCCCCGATACCTACGCCCCCCGTCCACCTTCATCCCTGCCCGTGGATGGGTTGCGGAGATGTTGGGGGGGAGGGGGGGCTGTGTGTGTTCTCCCCACCACCCCAACCCTGCACCCGGTGGGGAGCCCCCGGGGGCTAGGGGTGCCGATGCTCAGTCTTTTAAGTATTGAAATTTTAACCTGAATCAGCTGTAAAAAATATATATATATATTAATACGCTTCTGCGTGTCGAAGAAGGGCACGGCACTAATAATAATAATAATAGTAATTTGTGCTTTCGCAGCACCTGTCACCAAAGGACGGGAAAATATCCCGGGGGGGCTCGTTACACCCCGATTTTCACCGAACGCGAAACAGAACTGATGAACATGCGGTGTTCTGATATCCTACTACTAGCGGTGATAATCCCTGGCACCCTGAGCGCTCCGCAGATCCCCCATTCCAGCTCTGGACCTGCAGAGGACTGGGAAACTGAGCCACCAAGAGGCTGCGCTCTTGGGCCAGCCCCGCGGCGCTCTGTGGCCGAGCTGGGAAGTCCGGCCAGACTTCCTAGCGCCAGGCTTGGCAGGGCAGGAGAACTCCCCAGGGGTCCCCATCCCGCACGCACTCCCACGGAGGAGTAGCTCCTTTTTCACAGAATAACTGCGGGCGGATAAGTTGCTTTAAGGTCACTCTCTAAGTCAGTTATCGCGTCGGAAGGAAGAGCCAAGGCTCTTAAATCACGGCTGCTACAAGCAAATACAATCCCAATACAAACCTGAAACGAATGCACCCAGCTAAGCACCACACCAGCCATAAACCACACGAAACAGGGGATGTCCTGTGCCGTGCAGGTAGGGCATCCCCGGGGGGTGCCTGTCCTGGACCCCTGCCTTTAGTGTAGGCAGGAGGGCAGGGATAATTTTAGTGCTTGGTTGTGCAGATATTCATGTGAGTTGACCAGGGGTGCTTCAAAAAGGCCTGTTATTTGCAGAATCTGGGTCTAAATTTGCTAGAAAGGGGCTAGTTTTGGAGGCAGCCCTGTCAGATCTTCATGAGACTAAACCCACCCAGGCACAAATCTGCTCAAAGTCTCGATAAATAGTAGGGAAAAAATTGAGGAGGGGAAGAACATTATTTTTTCGTATAAGAAAGAACAATTTAGGAAGGCTTGTTATGCAGCTGGAGTCTGAGAAAGGGGGTGGACTCCTCACTGAACCTCGAAATAATTAAAGGCAGAAGTAAAAGATGCTCATTAGGTAGCCCCTTGAATTCTGTAGTAGCTGATACTGCAGCCAAGGTGGAGTAAGGCCTTGGAGGTGACAGCAGGGACCAAATCAGAACAGCATCAGTGTCCGGGTCTGCTGTACGTGCAAAAAAAAATCCCATTGCATTTAAAATGGTCACCTCTGCAGCCTGAAAAATGGAATTTGGGTAATGCTTTTAGTTCAACATCTTGTTCAGCAGCCTCCAGAGCAACCTCACATACACCAAGGCTGATTTCCTCGCTTCCTCAGAGAACCTCAATCCCTTTTCCCTGTGATGCATATGGTGAATTGAGAGGGTGGAAAAAAAAATACGACCCCATTCCCATGTTTGCTGGTGAAAGACACACTGGACATGTCCATTAATCCATGCATTATGCTTCTTAATTTTTTAAAAACTTCCCAGGCTGTTATAAAAGAGATAAAATTTTCTTTTTTTTTTTTTTTCTTCCCCTTGTGGTTCCTCTTGTCTCACCACTGAGGACTACAATTACTTTCTTGTCATGAAGAAAGTGACAAAATACATAACGTGGTGTATACTGGTATACTGTAAAGAGACAGAGAACAAGAATGGGGTCCAGCAGCTAATATAATTTTTTGGCCCTTCCATAGGTTCTCCGGGCACATCCCTTTCCCTGTGAGTAGGGACCTGGGTTTTGGCACCTCTGTTTGCCCGTTGGTGCACCTGGGCCATCAGCGCTTGTCTAATTTTGTGATCTCTGCAAGTGAAAATTACCCCAGAAGTGCTAAATATTAAATAAGTGATAAAGAACTGCTTGCTAATTAACCCTGCAAGCTCGTTTAAATAGACCATATGTATGTGCCCATATGGAAAATACAGAAATAAGCATAATGAAGCTGATAAGTATGGGCATGGCTTGAGGGGGACGCTTGGAAAGGAGGTTATACCCACAGCCTGTACTGCTCTGGCTGTACTGCTCAAATGTCAACGTGGGCCAGAAACCTGTTCCAAAATGTACGAGGGACACTATTAGTCCGTGAGAAGGAAAAAAATCTGTTTGAGTCATAGAATCCTAGAACCCTTTGGACTGGAAGGGATCTTACAAGCTCATCTCGTTCCAGCTCTCTTTGCCAGGGCAAGGACATCTTCCACTAGACCAGGTTGCTCTGGCCCCGTACAACGTGGCCTTGGACACTTCCAGGGATAAGGCAGCCACAGCTTCGCTGGGCAACCTGTGCCAGGGCCCCACAGAGAAGGATTTCTCCTTTCTGTATAGCCTGAATGTCCCCTCTTTTAGTTTAAAACCATCACCCCTAGTCCTGTCATTCCAAACCCGACTAAAAAGTCTGTCCCCATTTTATTTCTAAGCCCCTTTCAAGTATTGAAAGGATTTATATGACTTACTGCATCTGTATAATGTGTTTGTACAACATACTGCATCCCTCCTGCCAAACACATTAGGTCCTGGATGTAAAATCCCACCGAGCCCACCCTCCCCAGCCCTAAACCTCCATTCTCACGGGGGTTTCTGGGGACCTTTCCTGAACCCAGCTGGCTTTGAAGAGCTAAAGCCGAGTTAATTTGCATTGCAATTCAGCCTTTGACAGACAGTTGGAGCCAAGGCACTGTTAACCTAATTGTTTTGCTAACAGCACCAGGGTGTGAGACTCACCAAAGGCACTTCCAACAAAGGGGATAAAACCAGACTTGGAAAAAAAAAAACCCTTTTCCTGACATCATTACCGGGTACAAACAAACAGAGCTGATCCCTCTTCATACACTTTCCAGGCGAGGGTCAATAACAAACACACTTTGCTCTTTTGGGGGTATGTCTCTGCTTTTCACAGCAGTGAAAAGCCATTCAGGGGAGGTAGGAGAGAACAAGCCAGGCTGAAGGCAGGGCAGGCTGGCTCCTGGCACTCTCCCATCCTTTTGTGCACATTAGGAATAGCTAAGCTTGTGGCCCTGCTTCTATTTTTGTGCATTATTTTGAGAGCAGAGCTCTCAAGCAGTGTTCAAAGTCTGGTTTATGATGCCATTTTGACTGTAGCCAAAGTCTCCTTCCACTCCAGCAGCTCACTCATGTCGAGACAGCAAAATCAAGCTACAAAACTTCAGGTCTGCAAAGAAAAATATTCTCCAGGCAACCTTTCTCTGTGCTGAGTGGCATATCACAGGGAGACAGGGACCTCACGTTCTCGCTCTTGTCACGCAGCACTGCAGGCTAAAATCATTTCAGTGCAGGTGCTCCTGGGTGTAAGCAGCCATTCCAAGGCTGGCATTTTGGAAAAGGATTCAGTGCAAGTGTGTGTAAGGGAAGATTCACCGCTTCCAGCTCTGGGGTCTCCAGCATAAGAAGGACATGGAGCTGTTGGAGCAACACCAGAGGAGGCCACAGGGATACTCCGAGGGCTGGAGCCCCTCTGCTCTGGAGTCAGGCTGGGAGAGCTGGGGGGTTTCACCTGGAGAAAAGAAGGCTCCAGGGAGAGCTGAGAGCCCCTTCCAGGCCCTAAAAGAGAGCTGGAGAGGGACTTGGGACCAAGGATGGAGGGACAGCACAAGGGGGAATGGCTTCCCACTGCCAGTGGGCCGGGTTAGATGGGATATTGGGACGGAATTGTTGGTTGTGAGGGTGGTGAGGCCCTGGCCCAGGTTGCCCAGAGAAGCTGTGGCTGTCCCTAGATCTCTTTCCCTTGGAAGTGTCCAAGGCCAGGTTGGACAGGGCTTGGAGCAACCTGATCTAATGGAAGGTGTCCCTGCCCATGGCGGAGTGTGGAGGAAGGTGCGCTTTAGTGTCCCTTCCAACCCAAACCATTCTGTGAGCCCAAAAATAAGAAGAAAAAGCCTGTTGAGATGGACCCTTGCCTGTGCTTACCAGGCATGTGGAAAGCCACTTCTTTCTCAAGCCCTTGGCAACATAAAGAAAATTATATATATATATAAATATATATGAAATCTATATAATGTCTCCCTAATCCTAGGAGAAGAATTTGCTGTTTGGAACACAAGATGCTGGTACAACGATGTCCATCACAGTGGAATGTGCATGGTTTAGGGGTCAGGCTGGGCCCAGCATGCTGGAGGGAAAGGAAAAACTAACCTGGGCTGGTGTCAGAGGGCGAGTGTTGCTGCTGCCAAGGGGGATCTGTTTTTGTCCCACAGCCACGACGCAAACCAAGCTGGACAGCAGGAGCAGTGCCTGCCCTTCGTGGCCTCTCCAGTGGCCACGCAGTGTCCACCCAGCTGTGTCACACCCCTGCCCCTCAAACGACTTGTGGCAGCAGTGCTGTGCCTCCAGTGGGGCCGAGGCTCAGCCCAGCCCCTGGCGAATGTCACCAGTGAGATTTATGGCCAGGAGGTGAGAGGGATTTAGGTCAGACAGTCTGGGAGGGGATGATGCTGGAGCTGGGCGCTGCAGCACAGGAGAACACGGTGTCATTTGGGAGCCACCGGCCAGGCAGAGGAGACACAGGGCTGTTGAAGGGGAGATGTAAAGGGGAGGGTTGGAGACAGGTGGAATAATTTAGTAGAGGAAAGCCTTCAAAAACCTTTATCAGGGACATATTACGCTGAGAAAGGGGGTGACTTCTGCCTCGAGTAGTCCAGCCTAGAGATCCTAATGCCTTGCAGCTCCTTAGGATGGGATCCTAGCAGGGTGGGAATCTCCATATAAAAATACAGCCTTAATGCACCGCCTTATGTGTAACTCTTCATTTGTATTGTACCTGTACTTCTGTGTTTCAGACGTCTGAAATAGTAAACATATTTCTTCAGATTTGTTTTGCTGTCTAAGCTCTCAAAAAGGAATTTTTTTTTTTTTCTTTTTCTATAAGGGAAAAACAAAGTGGCTCTGCTGGAGCATTTTGAAGGTAAGCACATGTGGACAGTATAGCTGGCATCCTCCTTTCAGCTTTTCAATTTCAGTGATGTAAATCAAAATCCCCCTTATTTCAAGTAAGTACATTTGCCAGGGGCATGAACCACCCGCATGTTTTATTTGTAGTTGCCTGTAGTTACCTATGGCAAGCTCTGGACCAGATAAGGGGGTGTATGGAAAGAGTTGGGGCTGATGTGACAACTAGGGGTGTTTGTAACCCTATGACTCCTTCTCCTGACACCTCTGGAGCCCAGAGGAGATGGAGGCTTTTTGGTTTCAATCAGATTTGCCTGCAGACCTACCCATGGCAGGGGGGTTGAAACCAGATAATCTTTAAGGTCCTTTCCAACCCAAACCACGCTGTGCCTCCGTGATTCTAAGATGCCAGGGTACATGTGAGGATGCACTGCCTCCTGGACTCTGAATACAGGGCATACATGACATTGCAACACCCATGCCCAAGGGCACTGGGGAAGGGTGGGGTGTCCATCACTTAAAGGCAACATTTTAGCCCTAACCTTATCAAGCCAACCCCTGAATTCTGGCTTTAGGGAGATTTATCAGATCCTGAAAGATGGGATTCTCAGATGCAGCCACAAGGCAGGGGTGTGCCCTTGCTCTTACCCAGAAGAGGGAACTGAGGTGCAGATCAGTTTGCCAGCAGAAGGAGCCCACAATCCCCTTCTTAAATACAAACAAAAACATGCCAAACCCTTTTTTGTCAGACGGGAATAGCTGTAAAAGGGATGGCAGAGTAGCAGGCAAAGCAAGAGGAAAAACTTCAGCTTCTGTATTTCCTATTGCTGGCAGGTAGGGGTGTAATTTTGGAGTTCCTTCCTTTTTAATGGGATAGGTCGTAACCTTACCATCATTTATGTGTCTTTCTGTATTTATTGCAGTGGTCTGGCCAGATGCACCGTGGAGCTGATTTCTCTCCCTCAAACATTAGTCATGTCCTCACGGATGGCAATATACCAGCCTACACTGTTAACAGCCTTTTCCAAGGAAAATTCCCCCCTGATGCTAACAGGAATTTTGTCCAGTCAGGGACAGGGATCAGCCTGGCTGCAAAAAGAGAATTCTCATGTTTATGGTGGGTTGTTTGGGATCAGTGTTCCTCACCCTGACCTACAGCTTGACATAAAAAAATAATCCAATGTTCAGACATCCGCGATCAAGGACTTTATAAAGCACTGACCTTTTCCGTGCGGAGTATTGCAGTTACACTGTGCAAATCTGCTTCAAGGAACATGGTTTGGATTTCTCGTCCTCAAATCCAACACAAATTCTTGCTTAAAATAACAAGTTGTTGGGTGCTTCTCTGTATTCTGGCTCTCAGGGAGCACCTTAGCTCTAGATGACAGTATTTTAGATTTCAGTATGGTACACATCTATGATGTGTGCAAGAGAGAGTGGAGAAGTGCATGCAAATAATTATGAGATGCTCCAAAACTCTAACAACTGAGACACATTATGTTCTTTTATCTACAATGACTTAGTCAAGAAATGCCTGCATCAGTGAAAAAAAGATAAAGCAAAACAAAAACAACTACAACAAAAGGTTTTGATAACAGTTCATTCAGTCTCTCAAAGACAGAGGACGACCCAAAAAGGGGATGCTCTGCTAGGAGGATACAAGTGAGAAGTGAAGCATCGGGGTTTTTTTCAGTGGTAATGATCCAGGTGGAGCAAACCACTGGTTGTGGCGGATGCTTCGTCAATAGTAATTGAGAAGTGAGGTTTTGGTGGTATTCAGGCGATGAGCTCCAGCTGGTTCAAACCTGCACGGGTGCAGGGAGCCTTTCTGCCCCGAGTTACTCAGGTGGGTCGTCTAGACAGCAGGAATAACCCTTTGTACCCGATAATTTATGAATTAGCAGAGCCAGTGTATTAAAACAGATAATTGAAAAGTCCTCATTTGTCTAAACGTAGGGCTGGGATTCTTTAATGGCTTTTTACAAATATTAAACCCAACTGAAATGCTTTCATGACAGTCTTGCACATGGCTCATTTCCAGGAAAAGCAACCTGCTGGGAATTGAATTTTTTTTTCTCTAAAATATCCAAGTGATGGAAATTGCTTGAGAACTGGAGAGTGGCACTGAAATAAAACTGGAACTCTGCCTGATAGTCACTACCACCAGGATGAGAAAATTCCTTTCAACTTGAAATAAGGGAGTTTCAGGTAAACAAGAAATATAGGATTGGAGTGGAACTGACTACCCTGATTTCACAATCCAAATTGCATAAACTGAAGAAAAAAGAAGTATTAGTAGTGAAGTGTAATTTAAAGATTGGATTTTCAAAAGCACATTACCCAAACCTGCACGTTCATTTCATCTGGAGGGAGGAAGGCACGCCATCTGATACCAATGATTAATCCAAAGGAGGCCCAGACATGTTCTCCTCATTTAAGAGGAAAAATTACATATTCTGTGAGAAGGTAAAAGCAGCTGTACTGGCTGAGATACCTGTGGGTCCTCTAGAGACTGCAGAACACAGCCCACCTTTTCCCACATGTATTAATACTTGGGTTTTTTTCAAAGATATAAAAGTAGCTTTGGGTCTGAAATTTCCAAAGTATATTAGAGGCACTCTTTTTTTTTTTTTTTCCCCCCTCCATTTTATGGGGGGTTTTTTGGGTATTTGCTGCCATAATTTAATGACACAAAGTTGAACCACCCAGCACCACATATGGAACAGAGTAGAAAACTGAATTAAAGCAAAGAGAGAAAGTGCACTCTAATGGATCCTGTGCTAACTGTGCCTTCAAGTTCTGAGAAAGACCTTAGATATGAACATGTAACAACTACAACCAGCAAAATTAAGAAGGTGAGCGTCTTTTTGTTTGCTAGCCCTAGTGATGATATTTAGCTGTAACCTCCCCCCACTGCCTTCCAATATTCACCCCCTCAAATCACCGAGAGGGTGAAGAGCACTTCACAAAGAATTAAAGGGTGAGTTTACAGCCATTGTTTAAAAACATAATTAACACGGTGTTTAAAGCAAAAGTGAGACAATTACCACCTCCTAAAGCCCTTAGGAAGTCTGAGCAGCAGACCTCCCTCCAGACTGCAGTGATATCACCGGCACCATAAACGGAGCTCTGCAAGAACCATCCCATTCACAGCCCCAACAGATATTGTCCTTACATTCTAAGTATTATTATTATTATTGCTTTTTTTGTGGTGATGTGCTAGGAAGTCTGCAGCTCAGGTTTCTCAAGATCACACTGACTGCCACAGGGAGTAGCCTTAACCTCCAAAGGGTGTCAGTTGGAGTTCAGGGCTCTCAGGGCTTCTCCATCAGCACTTGGTCCCTTGGGAAGGTCACAAAATCCTGGAATGGTTTGGATCAGAAGGGACCTTAAAGACCACCTCATTCCAACACCCTGCCATGGGCAGGAGCACCTTCCATTAGACCAGGCTTTTCCAAGCTCTGTCCAGCCCGTCCTTAAATACTTCCTAAGATAGAAAGAAAGGACAGCAAAATTTCATCTTCTCAGGTCAAAGCTAGAAACACCATGGCACATTGTCCTGATACCTGTGGTGAGTCCTGAGGTGAGTCCAAGTGCATCATCTTCCTCTGTCTCACATCTGTTTGCAGAACACCAGGTGACCTAAATTGGCACTGCTCTGACGGTTCGTCTCGTTTGGACTAGCTAAACTGTTTTGCAACATTATTCATTACGGAAAAATGTGATAAATTAGATTAAGTAAAGCCAGAAAGCCCTCTTAATTTGCTCTGAACAGAGAACTACTCAGAGTCTCAGAAGCAAGGATGCGTTTTCTACACACCTGAGCTATTTTAAGCAGCGCCTCCCTCACTGCAGGGTTCTGCTGCAACACCCTGTCCACACCAAGGCTCTCACACAGCACCAGCTGGGATGCAGCCCTGGGATAAAGGATGTAAGATGTGCCACAGCTTCTGAGCATCTCTCAGGTCAACGAATGGGAGACATTTGGTAATAGTGAAATTTTAAAATTATGCATAGAATCATGGAGTTGTTTAGATTGGAAAAGCCCTCCGAGATTATTGAGTCCAGTCATTCCCCCAGCACTGCCAAAGCCACCACTAACCCATGTTCTCAAGTGCCACATCCACACAGCTTTTAAATCCCTCAAGGGATGGGGAGCTGTGCCAGGGCTGGACAATCCTTTCCATGAAGAAATTTTCCCTAATATCCAACCTAAACCTCCCATGGTACCACTTGAGGCCATTTCCTCTCATCCTATTCCTTGTTCCCTGAGAGCAGAGCCCAGTCTCCTCCCGGCTCCCCCTCCTGTCAGGGAGTTGCAGAGCCAGAAGGTCCCCCCTGAGCCTCCTTCTCTCCAGGATGAGCCCCCCCAGCTCCCTCAGCCGCTCCTGCTGCTCCAGCCCCTTCCCAGCTCCGTTCCCTTCCCTGCACACACTCCAGCCCCTCAATGTCCCTCTTGTCTGAGGGCCCAGAACTGCCCCAGCACTGGAGGTGCCTCAGCAGGGCCAGCACAGGGAGGACTTTACAGAACACACAATTACACCTCAGCCCATGGAGCTGCCCTGCTCAGCCCCCACCAGTCTTGGCCTCGGTGAGATCCCTGGGGCTGGGGATTCTCTGCCATCCTCTCCTCTTTCTTACTCTCTTCTTCTTCCTCCTCCTCCTCCCACCACCCTTTGCCCTCAGCGGCCCCACCCCATGCCACCACTCCACTTTGCCAGATCCTGTGCCCACCCTGTTCCATGACACCCTTTTCCACCAGGGCCACCCCCCTGCCTCAGTCTGCCCAGCGTGACTGTGCTTACTAACAGGTTACTCACTGAGTAATTACTCCAGGGCAAATCAACCACTCACAGTGAGAAGGTGCACAGTAACTCCCCTCCCTGACTCCAAAGGGCAAAGTTCTGCTTTGCAGAACTTATTTTATTTTTTTTTTTTTTTAGTTCACAACGAACATGTATTCCGTGGTCTGTCTGAAAACTAAACCGAGAAGTAGCAGAGGGAAGAAACCATAAAACGAACCTAATTCTCTATCCCTTCCCCCCCCCAAAAAAAAGAAAAAAGAGAAGAAAGTCTGTCATTAGATGACATGGTGTTAAAGGAATGCTGTAACGTACAGAAATCCCATGCCTTTATATGTGCCCCTGAGGGCAGTGTGGATTTCTGTTCCAGCATCTGCCAAGGCACTTCATCTCTGTTCACTAGGCTGGATAGGAAAAACTCAATTAGCTCATACATCGTTTGACACTGATTGAAATAATTAATGTCACCATTGGTACTTACCTGGCTGGGCCGTTTGTAAGATTGGTGTTCCTCTTGAGTAAATTCAGAGAGAAAAAAAGTTAAATTTCTGGTGTAATATTGTTTATTGTCTCCGAGAAGAAACAAATCCCTCCAGACTGCAATTCCTCTCTCTTCTCCTCAACACCCATCGCAGTGTGGGTGTGACACCCTTGTGTTTGCTCCCAGGAGATGCCCAGGGAGCTGCACGGTCCAGGTGAGACACGGGGTAAGGCACAGGTGAGTGATGTGCTGCAGCACGAACAGGTTTCATTTGGGGGCTGCTGCCTTGTGCCCCAACAAATAATTGCATCCCAGGAAGTCTGCAACAGTGGTGGGGGGAAATGGTGCCACTGCCCAGCTGGGAGCAGCTGGTATCATAGAGTTTGGGTTGGAAAGGACATTAAAGCTCACCTCATTTCAACCCCCCTTCCATGGGCAGGGACAATTTCCACTGCCCTGGGTTTCTTCGACCAGCATCCAACCTGGCCTTGGACACTTCCAGGGATCCAGGCGTAGCCACAGCTTCTCTGGGAAACCTGTGCCAGGGCCCTACAACCCTCACAGCCAAGAATTCCTTCCCATCTAACCCTGTCTCCTGGCAGTGGGAAGCCATTCCCCCTTTTCTTGTCCCTCCATGCCTTGTCCCCTCTCCATCTCTTCTGGAGCCCCTTCAGGCCCTGCAAGGGGCTCTCAGCTCTCCCTGGAGCCTTCTCTTCTCCAGGTGAGCCCCCCCAGCTCTCCCAGCCTGGCTCCAGAGCAGAGGGGCTCCAGCCCTGGCAGTAGCTCCTCTGGACTTGCTCCAATATCTCCATGCCCTTCTGTTGTTGGTGTCCCAGCAGTGTGGAGGCAACTCTGCAGGTGGGTCTCACCTGAGTGAAACAGAGGGGCAGAATCCCCTCCTTACCTGCCGCCCACAGTCTGGGCTGTACCCAGCCCACCTTCCTGGCCACAGCTGCCACTGAGTTGTCTGCAGGCAGTCAGAAAACAGCAATTTCCTTAAAGTAGTGAGGGCATGACCCTGTTTGATAGAAAGCAAGCAACAATGTGGCATTTCACCATGTAATCCTGCTGAACTCGGGGCCCTTGAGTGCTGGAGAAGTAGGGCTGTCCACTTGCAAAAGCCTGTGCCCAGTTGCTGTCTCCCTCTCTGTAGCTGCAAGTCCCAGGAACCCTGACTCCTGTCCTCCCTGCCAACTTATTTTCGTGCAGTGGCAGAGGTATTGAAAAAAAGGCTGGATTTTTCATCCTGTCTGGTTCAGGAGTTTTATCAGTAGGAGTAAGGGAGGCAGTGAATTCGTGGAGGTTGAAGGGACTGAGCTGCTGAGGGGAGGCAAAGAAGAAGGGTAGAAATAAAATGACAGGCAATGCTCAAACAACAGAAGCTCTGAGAGACCTGTTCCCTTTCTTTCTCTCCAGATTTGGGTGCCCAAATTTCCTGCCTCTGAGTGATTCCCCGTGCCCCTCTCTCTTTCATGTCTGCCTGACAGCACCATCTCCATTAGTTGTCTGGAGATAAATCTTTCAGTTGCACTCAGGTGTCTGGGTGAGCCGTGGTGCTGTCACGCTGACAGGTGTCAGTGGGAGTCACCAGCCTCGTGTCTGATCCGCAGACAATTACAGAGGCACTTGAAACCATTTTTGCCTCCCCATTGCTTCCTCTTCCCGATTTCTACTTCCCTCTTCCTGCAGTTCTGCTCACTGAGAGCTGAACTTTCCAAACCGACCCATCCTTAATATTTAAATAACTGCATTGCAGGTAGCAGGCAGCTCCAGATGGCACTGAGAAGCACCCACCTCTCAACCCACGGCACAGCCTGACACTGCAGGTGGAGAGGTGAGGCTGAAGAGACACAGTGTCCCAGAGACACGGAGGGAGGATTGCCCTTGAGAGCAAAATAACTTGCGTCAGCCAGAACGCCCGGTGCTTTGGGCTTAGTGGTACAGGGTCATTAATAAACACAGGGAGAGAAGGAGGGAGAGGTTGGGTATAGAAGGATCATACAGCTGCGTTAAAGCCCTCCATCCTATTGCACAAACTCTTACGTGAAATAGTCCCCCAAGAGCCTCCTCAGGAAACAAATAGCGTTGCCCACTGATACGAAAACACTCAACAAAAAGGTCATTTTTGTGAATGAAGCTTTGGAAATAGAAAAGCACTCTTCCATCTTGAGTATGGTTCATTGAAGAACTCATATATGTGACTACAAAAGCCAAAATAAATTCCTTTGGTGAGTACTCGATAACAGTCTAGGGTCACGCTTTCACTCCTGTACGTACATACTCAAGCGAGGTGTCCCTTCTTTGTAATTCCCCAACACCTCTTCTTGAGCCAGCGTTTGTAAAGTGATATTTCTATATTTACTTAAGCATCTATTTAAAGAGGAACCCCTCACAATTACTCACCACACAGATAGATGACACTGTTTGGCTGTGTTTATTTAGTTTCTATTAGTGATTGGCAGAAAGTCTATTGTGGCTTCAAAGCAGATATAGATGAGTGACCCGCTGATCATAAAATAAAGTATGATGATGCCTTCAAGGCGTTGTGGGAAATGGCATGTGGAGAGACACATATCACTATGTCATCCTGCCACTTCGTGATATAGTATGAAATCCAGTCATTCTGGTGGGGTTGGCTCAAGATAAGGTGTCCATAAAGTAATGGCAGCCTGTGGTGTAGAATAATGAGAGGAATCCAAGGGAAGCTGTTAACTTCAAAACATGAGTTCATTTGTCACTGCAGGCGAGACATCTGTCTCCAAGTCCTCTGTCAGCGATGATGGACAAAATATGAGCCACCAGAATGTTAATCCCACATTGCTGGCTTGCTGTTACCTGCTGGTACATGGTTCATCCTCGGGAACCCAAGCACAGGCCGTCCTTTCCTCAGCTTCCCTCATCCAGAGCCTGGTCATGGAGTGATGTGGATGACACAGGCAGAACAGCATCTGGACTGAGATCAAAGGGCATACGAAAATTTACTGTTTGTCATCATGTGTTTCACTGCCCTGAGTAGCTCTGCTCATGGAGAACTTGCAGAGTGCCTGGTCTGCCCTTTATTCGGCTTGGTCAGTGGTGCAAACACTTACCAAGTCTGGCTCCAGGTGAATAGTTCTTAATTAATACCTTTCCAGCAGACTTAGCCTTCCAGGTGAGGTTGGTTAGGGCAGGAGCTGGTCTTGTCTATGCTCAGAGGACTTAGCAGCAGAATGGCACTATTGCACCCAGATATTCCTTGCTCAAGAAATACATCTCATACCAACTTCTAAACCCTTCCTGTAAGGTGTAGCCTAAACTCCTCTCCCAAATGGCATCAGCTGTCTGTGTTGATCATCAAAGTCTACACTTCTGGGATGACATTTTTGCTGACACTCATTGGCCCTGCCAGTCAAACCTCAAGTCTGGCCATTTTCTTTCTTTTCATTTTCAAGGTGTTGGTTCGTGGTCCTCTGTTCACCTGTCCACCCACTTGGATGCTGAGCCATTTATGGAGCAGGAACAGCTCCCTCTCGAGAAGGAAGAAATCCCCCAGGATTGTGAGGGTGCTGGCACTGACAAATAACAAATAACACAAATTATGGTTTTCTTGCGAATTTTCAAAACGTTATGGGTGAGATGAAGATAGAAGCAGGGGACTGAGTTATTCAGTTCTCATGCTGTAGCCCCATGCCTTGTGGAATGCTGGGCAAACATAGTCAATGCAAACGAGTCAATGCAGGAGTCCAATGGGGTTTATTTAGAATGAGGCGCCGAAATAACCTGAAGACATTTTAATATGCCTGGAAACAAAATTTGCTGCCATGGAAAGTAGAGCATCCTCAATTATTGCCAATACCAGGGAGAACTTGAAAGTATTTACAACTTTTGTTGGGGGTAGGATACCTTTAAAGGTACAGAGGTGTCCCTGCCTGGAAAGGTGGGCTTGGTCAACACACAAGCACCTTTTTTTCCTGATGTTGACCTTGCTGGCAGGTGGGTAACCGTGGGCAAGCCACAAATGAAATGAGCAACAAAGGTGAGAGATCCAGTGAAGTGGGTCCTGGGAAGAAAGAGAGATGTGTCTACAGCCCAGTTTCTGTCCCGAGGCATACCTCATGCCTAGCACTTGGACTTAAGGGCTTTAATAAAAGACTAACCTATCAAAAACCTTTTCAGGTGGTTGCATGTGATTGCAGGATATGCACAGCAAACAGAGCCTTTTCTGAGGGGTGGGCTTGTGTCTCCTGGGCAAAGTAAACCCAGAGTTTTTTGGCCCAAGACTCCAAGTCTAGACTGTAAGATATTTTTATTTTAAGCTGGGAAATAGGCTTCTGTGTCATCCTGGCACCTTTTGTTAATTTTACCCCAGGTCTGTGATTTCATTTCTCTGAAGTGTTGTATGCTATTTCAGATTTATATATATATATATATATATATATATGCACACATACATATACATATGCATATACATAAATATATTTACATATATACTTCTGCTGTCAATCTAATATCTGCCAATCTTTCCTTATACTCTCTAAGGCAGCACCTTGTAGACCTGGCTTTGCTGAAGGCAATTCATCTCCAGCTGGAACTTATTGACTTTAAACAGTTAGACGTTGGATGAATTTCGTCATTTATCCTTGCCTTTTGATGATGATGCTGTCTGAAGGTTATCTACTGCAGCGATTTCATAATCCTTTTGTGTCCCTTTCATATCTTCAAAAGGCAGGAAATATTTTTTCTTAGCTGTTCAAGAGCCACTCGTCTGCAGGTAAAGAATTTAACAGCTTGTGGGAGTGCTACTTGCTGCCAGCAATAATGTGATTGATCTTTCCTGGAACTGAAAAAATGCTTCTTAGAAGTGACATTGTGAGAGGCAAAAATTGAGATATTTTCTTTCACTTGTCTACTAGGAACACTTAATACAAGAAAGTAAATACCTGGTATTGAGAGGGGACATATCTGCTTGGACTTCTGCTGCAAAATTCAGTTGTTAACTTTTTTGGGCAAGGGGGAGGGGGGGTGTTGGTTTTGTTTGTTCTAAGATTTGGAATAGAAAAGGAACAGTCTGCTCAAGGATTTCCCGATTAAGATGATTGTGGCAGAAAAAAGCCCCCCCCAAAAACGTGTTTGAAGTTAACTTCATTTTCTTTTTTTTTTTTTTTCTTTTTTTTTTTGTGTCAGGAAGATTTAGAAGAAAAAACCCAAATTGCATAAGGTATTGTATGACATATGTATCCAGATGGTTACATCATGTTATCTTTACTCTGGGATTTGTATGCCCTGAACCCCAGAACATCATTTTGGCATGTATCTCACTACTT
>JAWWES010000094.1:69618430-69628954 GCA_035583135.1 Lophotriccus pileatus
CTCTCCCTGGAGCCTTCTCTTCTCCAGGTGAGCCCCCCCAGCTCTCCCAGCCTGGCTCCAGAGCAGAGGGGCTCCAACCCTCAGATATTTAAGGTCCCTTCCAACCCAAACCATTCTATGATTACCTTAAACCCTCATGTCCACAGCCCACACCACCTCCCTGCCCTGCTCCCGATGAGTCCCTGTTCCCGAAGCCACAGCAGGAAGCGCAGCTCTGCTGTCCAGGTCAGTGGAGGCTGTAAGAGTTGCCCTTTTGTCTTTGAAACGCCCCTATCTTCCTTTAGCAGAACTGTTATCAGCGCAGCGGGCGATGCTGGTGACGTGTGTCGGTGTCTCACGCAGAAGAAGGATGGCCCCAGAGCACTCGTCTGGTGATGTCACAGCCCGGGGATGTCCTGCCAACAGGATCCTTTCCTGAAAGGGGGAAAAAAAACCAGGCAAACTCCCTGCGTGCATGACCCTTTCCCTGAGCCCTTCACACACATCTGAGTGTCATGAACGACCTGTGAATGACCACGAATGAATAATCCCCGGGGGTTTAGGTTCTGCCTCCCAGCCAAGCCCAAAATAATTCCCAGCCGCCTCCATCCTAGCCCGGACAACCAACCTTGTGACACTCAGGACATCATTCCCCACAGGATTCAGTCTCAGGGGAACATCTGCACTATACTGAGAGCCCACAGCCACCAAAGCTGCAGCCAGAAGGTGTCCAGGAGCTGATGCTTCATCCTCCAGGTGCTCAGGATGAGGCTGTTGTGTGTTCCCATCAGACGTGCAGCTGTTACCTTAAACTGCTAGTTGTGAGGTAGTAAAGTCTGTTATAATAATAACAGGCGATAAATATTACAATAACTTGCCCCAAAAGCCCCAAATTCAGAGCAAATCAAAGACAAAAGCAGCTGCGACCCTGAATTTTATGGTGTTGCTGGTACCAATGGTACCCATTTTCAGGTGAGGTGGCCAAAGCCCTGCTAATGGGAAGAAATGGGAAAGGATTTACAGGGGTCAGGTGATTCTAGAAATGCAATTGTATAGAAAACTCCTGCTCTTCCCGCACAGAAGCCTGGGATTTACACACACTGAGCCCAATCCATCAGGAGAGACCCCGGGGTTGACTAAATGTGAGATAGCATTTGACCTTTAGTTGGCTGAATTAGACAAAGTACACAAGAATGAAACCAATAGAAAAGATTGTACAAAAAACCTTTAGAGTTTCCAAAGAAGGGAGGGGGGGTGTTTGCTTCTTCCTTTCCTGTTTAACTGTTAGATCAACAACCTAGAGGGACACAGAAAACTGTTTGGTTTTTTTCTTTTTTTCCTGTAACTTGCCTAATACTCTTTGGTTTTAGGTTAGTACGGTCAAGAAGAGCCAGGACACCTGGCAAAAGCAGCCCAAAAACCTTCCAAAGTGAGTGATTCCCAACTCATTTGTAGCTTCCCACCTACCACCTCGCTTTCAGAGTGAGATCAGAGCTTAACTCTGAGGAAGGAGAATTTCTCCCTTGCCAGAGATATCTGCATCAGGCTCCAGGGGCACGGTAACTGGGTTTCCTGCCTGCTCTCCCCAAAGCTTGGTCTTCTGGAAGGGATGGTCTTCTAAGAACTGACCTCTCTTCTCCTCCCCACCCCTGAAGTGACGGATTTCCCTCTCCAGAGCTACTCAAGGAGCCCAAGCAGGTGGTGTCACTGGTGACAAGCACTCAGAACAGAATCCCAGAATAGAATAGAATCCCAGAACGGTTTGGGTTGGAAGGGACTTTAAAGACCATCTTGTTCCACTCCCTGTCATGGGCAGTGACAACTTCCACTATCCCAGGTTGCTCCAAGCCCCGTCCAACCTGGCCTTGGACACTCCCAGGGATCCAGGGGCAGCCACAGCTTCTCTGGGCAACCTGTGCCAGGGCCTCCCCACCCTGTCCCTCCTCTGCTCCCCCCGACGTCTGTCAAGGCGGAGTTGTCAAGAGGTGGGATTCCACATGACACGTCCCTTCTTTCACCAAGCACTGATTTAAACAACCATTTGCTTTATACAATAAACAAAATAACGTCCTTCTCACTGCACATCCCAGAGGATGTTATAAAGCCTCGTGCTTGTTAGGCCCGGTGACCACCCCGAGGCTCGTCCCACGGCAGCTATCACAGAAAAGAGAACAACACCCTGTATGTACTGTTTTACTTTTTTTTTATTATGCATAATAAATCTTTCACACAAAGTAATGAAAAGGATCCCTAAGGTGAAGGAAAACAAGAGTATTTGTGACCGTACCAGAGTGCAGACATCAGGGCACTGCCAGACCCACATCATGCTCCAACTCTTGGAAAAGCCAACGGATTTTAGTGTAGATCTTGGTCTGGCTCTGCTGTCCCAGCTTTAGAGGGTAACTCCAGCTGTTCCAAACCAGCTGGGACCTGGGAGCACGGCATACTATTAAACACACAAGGAAATTATGCCATTGGAACAAACCTGTTCCTTCTGTACTTCAGTGTCCCCACAGCGAGAGGACAGTGAGAGACAATTAATCCACCGTGCGACTCCCACGCTGGTTCAGCAGCTGGTTTGACCTATTCTGTCAGACTGCTGCTTTATGCACCCTTGTCTTTGTAAAAAGCCCTCTCACAGAACAAATCAGGTTCTCTGCAGTCTGGCACCTGGCTGAGTTGTCTGCTCTGGTGAGGCCTCTCTCGCCCTGGGGTGGAGGGTGCTGCCCTCGGGCAGGTTCAAGCTCTGTTTAAAACAGATGAACACTGAGACATCCCAGTAGCTTCAGAATCCCCAGTTTAAAAGTGCATCTTCAGACTGACCTCTCCAAAGCTGGGCGGCCCTGCTGACTCACAAACACTCTTGGTCTTTTAATAAAGACAAAATTACGAATCACTACAGTAAGTAAGAAAAGTCATCCCCTTTTGACGTTTGCTCAAAGAACAAAACAAAACAGAGTTAAGTTCAAAAACACAGCATCAACTTATGTGCAGCTCAGTCACGGTTCATTCATCTCTCCTATTTGCCTAAGAAAACACTGCATCCCCAGTCTTAATATTGCCTTTTCTCAAAAGCTTCTGCCATTTTAAAGTCCCAAATGCTCCAGGGCTGTAGATATATATATATATATATATCCCATTGTAGCTATATTTTAATAAATCTGGAAAGCTTTTTTTTTTTTCTTTTTTTTCTTTTTTTTTAAGCCAGCATTTCCATTTGTGTAGGACTCAAATGGACTTCCACCTCTAAACAAGCAGATAAAAGGAAAGTACAATCTTAGCACATCCTTTAGGGGGACCAAACAGTGCAAGAAATTGTATTTAAAGCCATTTGAAGGACTGTCTGAAAGCAAATGCACCTGATTCCTCAGGTCAACAAACAGAACATGCTGGAGCAGGCAGTGAATACAGAGGGTTGCCACGTATGTTTAGGAACTAATTCCTTGAAATTGGAAGTTTTGGCATGCAATGCACTGGTGACAGTCCCCCCACACAGCAGCAGCACGTGGGTTGAGGAGAGTGTGTGCACGTGTGTGCAACGGGCATCGCTGGGAGTCTCTCCCAAAAAAATATCCCCACTTTGATACACGAGATGTTCTTCCAAAATCACACCACTTCTTTTGCTTTTCCCACTGCTGAAACAGGTGTATCAGGAAAGGGCACTTGAAAACAACAACAGAAAGAAAGAGAAGTACTCTACATTCAGATAAATTTACACTTCTGCCGTGAAGACTTCAATACCAAAACGAGGGTTTTCAACACAGAGCTTCGTCAAGGATCCCCGGGACACACTGTCACCATTACGCACATTACAGGACACTGGTCTATTTTACAACTTCATAATTATTTTCTTTGGACTTCACCCCCGCCCCCCCCCACCTCCCTTCCCTACACCTTCAATTTCCAAGAACAACTTTTGTACAGGAGCACAGAAAAACAAGTCTGTGAGGGACTTGACCCCAAAAGCTGGTGTTTTCTAGCCCTCTGTAGAGTATTTGCCAGTCAAAGAACAACAACAACAACAACAAAAAGACTTGCTATTGAAAATCCTCCCACAAACATCTAAATCAAGTGTTTTGAATCTGCCTGGGAGTTAATCTGATTAAGATGCTGCTTGCTTAGTTCCCTTGGATGACAGTGGAGACACCAATTTCAGGACTGCAGCCCTGACAGTGCCAAGGAAACGAAGGGCTGTGAGTGAAAACATGGGATTAGGTAACGAGCAACCCACGGCAGAATCCAACAGACCATGAAAAGCTTGACCCAACGAAGCTGCCTCGCCCGAAAGAAACAAAAACACGAACGCTGCTTCCAAACCAAAGCCTCTTTCCTCATTTACCCCACTAGGCTAAAAGAAAAATCAGGTTTGTGGTTGGTAGTAACATCACACCCCATGTGTAAGGCCTCATTTTCATCAAACAAGCTCTAGGTTATGGGCATAAATACAAGGCTGCCTACAAGTCCCTCACACCACAGCCTGTCACCAGCGTGTCAGTGGCAATCTGCTTCCAAAAATGGGCTGTACAGTGGTGGCAACTTCATTCTCTGTAAGCTTTGGGGTCGGAGGGTGCACGCTGGAAGGGGTCACGTATCAACACGCGGTGCAGAGGTTTATTTTCTGTAAGAAGACAGAGCTGGGTTGGGTTGGGTCGGGTGTCCCTCAGCCGGAGTCCATGGTGAAGAGCTGGATGTCGTGGGGGTTCCAGTACAGGGCCACGGCAGAGTTGTAGACCAAGGACCACACGTAGGGGATAAAGAACTCCTCAGGCTGCTCCTCCTCCACGTACTTGAACTTCAGCTCGGGGAACTTCTGCAACAAGAAACCCAAGTCCAGTGAGGGGAGGTTTGCATGTCTGTTTGCAAACACACAGCCCACGTAAACACGAAAGAAAGAGGTCTGGTCAGTAACATAATGGAAGGAACTAAACCATTAGACTGAAAGGAAAATATTTACAGGATAAAGAGATCATTTATAATTTCTTCTTTGAATGAGTGCTACATTTGCATACTGTATTCAACCCCTTTGCTGTTGGTCACAATCCATTTGCATGTTAACAAATTGAACACGTGAATCCTTTACAAAACACAAAGGTCCTAAGAAAAACTGTCATTTTTAGCAGCTTCACAAAGGCCTTCTTGCTTTTGCATGTAAAGACCTATTTACTGCAGTTTTCCCTAGAAAGCATTTTGCTATTAATTTTACTTCTGCTCTTTAGCAGGAGAATCCTTTGGAAAGGCTGTCAGAATAAACACAGCCTGTGATAGCACAGAATATCCTGAGCTGGAATGGACCCACCAGGATCATCCAGTCCAACTCCTGGCCCTGCCCTAGACACCCCAACAATCCCATACTGTCCCTGAGAGCGTTGTCCACACACTCCTGGAGCTCTGGCAGCCTTGGGGCTGTGCCCACTGCCCTGGGGAGCCTGGGCAGTGCCAACCCCCCTCTGGGGGAAGAACCCTTTCCTGAGATCCAACCCAACCCTCCCCTGACACAGCCCCAGCCACTCCCTTGGGTCCTGTCTCTCACCAGAGAGCAGAGACAGACATGCTACAACCTCAATTTCCCAATTCTCTCATTTCTTCCCCCCCAAAGCAGCACACACTGCAAACCCACCGTGTTCGCTCTCAGTGTGTTTCGGGAAGGGCTGAGTCTACTTTTGTACTCTGCTCTTCACTTTATCCACTTCTAAATGTTGCCTGTGCCTGAGCTTGGCAGAGCCTCAGACAAAAGCCACATTACAATGATCACTGGGGTAAGATAAAACACGACCCATTTTATTATTTATGAGGCTGTGGCTAAGACTAAGAATAAACTCTACGGTGTGACATGATCAGAACAAGCACAGCAAGGGCTGAGGAGCCTCTTTGCCCATTAATAATGAAGGGATTCCCTATCCTATTTCTTGAGCTCACAGTGTCCTGTTTCCTTGCCTTAGGGTACAGGACTTCTGGCTGGATCAGTCTCCTTTAAAGGAGCATTTCTTGGCCTCTGGGTTTTCAGGGTTATGTATTTAACTTCTGTGTACTCAGGTTATTTGTATTCTTGGAGCCAGAAAACATGGAAACCTGTAGAAGAGTTGTAGAAAACATGTAGATGTGGCACTTGGGGACGTGGTCTAGTGGTGGGCTTGCCAGTGCTGGGGTAACAGTCAGACTCTATGATCTCTGAGGGCTTTTCCACCTCAAGGATTCTGTGACTCTATGTTTCTACTCCTTCCTTGTGCTGCTGCTGCTACTGGAGCAGTTTGGTGCAAGTGCTGAGCACGCAATTACACCCAGACACAGAGGTGTTACTGTGCTATGCTTTACAAGGAGGATGTTTCCATGCACAGCTTCATCCAACCCCCCTCAGGTGACAACCTGCCACCTCTTGCCACCTCTCTGTGGACAGCCTGTCCAGCTTGGCCCACAGCCTTGGGTGACAACGTGCCATCTCCTCCGTCCCTGAGGATGTCAGTGCCACCTTCCAAGTGCTCCCGCATTCTGGAGCTGCCATGGTTTGGCTCATTTTGGGGCCAGGCCCTCAGTCACTGCTCTGCTCAGATAGATGACAATGTGGAGCCTGGGAGGAACCATTCTGACTGTCATTATTGTACTTCATGACTTTGGAAGGAGCGGGGAGCTCAGCCTCAGAACAACCAGTGAGGGAAGGAGGACACCACTATCTCTGTTCAAGGAACTAAGGCAGATAAAAGATCAGGTTGTTAAAGGCACTTCTGCACTTAACTCCTGCGGAGTTCAAAGCTCAGAACCTCAAAGGTACATCAGCAAGATTAATTTCCTGTGTCAGACATGCAGTTTGTGGTGAGAAGCTCTACGACAGCCTTTTTGTGCACCCAGACCACTTTCTACCACCTCTCTTCCCCAGGTCTGTTTTGATGAGCCTGTTTAATGTTCTGCATCACTTTGTTTTCTCACTCTCAGGCACCTTGCACCCATACTCACCCCCATCTCTCATTTCCTGTTTCCTATCCTACTCCCACCCCAACTCCCTTCCCCTGCATCCTTATCCTCTCTCTTTAATGTATCTTTCTATTTTGAACTATCCCTTCTCATCTCAGCTCCAAGTTCTCAGACTGTCCCTGCCTTCCTCTTCTGCCACCCTATCCCTCCTCTCAGGACACCATAATTTTTTTGGAAGGTTAAACCTCACCCCAATCAAGCCTTCATGCATATTTTAATTACTACTTATTTAAAAAAAAACCACACAAACTGATATTCTACTCTGCTTATCCTCGGTGCAGTCTTCCCCACTTCCCTCCAAAACTTCCTGACTTGTGGTCAGTGTTGACATTCCCTTCAGCACTGCATCAGCAGAATGAATGGTTAAACCTCATGGTTACACCACAGCAACGTTTCCAAGCAGACAAAAGCCTTAAACACCTGTAACTCTTCATCCCAGGAGCAGCTGCACATCAGGACTGCAGCCTGGAGTAGTCCTTCTGGGAGGGAAGGGGGGAAAAAAGCAATTAAAGATGCTAATTTCAGTTGAATTAAATGCAGAAAACTTCTTTTGTTCACTTTCAGAGTCACAGATACAGCTACTGGTTTTGCAAACACTCGTGGCAGTAGGCTGGGAGCATTCTGGGCTCTTGTGAAGCTTAACAAACATCTCCAGCCCTAAAACTGTAGGTAAAAATTGTACTAGAAGTTCCAACAGATCCATCTGAGATACTCAGGTCTTACTAACCCATTATGTCTCAGCTGGAAGGGCAGCATAAAATAAATCAGATAGCATTCATATTTTCAGGCAATAAGCCATGCATTGATTTTATTATTAAGCCTTTCTTCAGGCTGATCAATGTTGCCATCGATTGCAATCGTACTGCAGCAATTTAATAATCAATTTCAGATTAAAGGCTATAACTCACTGCAGTCAGCCTGGACTGTCTCACACTCAGCACGTGCCTTGAACGGCCTGCAGTGTATCTTGGAAATGTAGACAAGGAAAATGAGATTTTTTAAGGAGAGAGGTAATAATACACGTTGCCATTACATACACACAAATTCGAATGTGTCTGTTCAAAAATGATGTAGGTTAATGGCAGGAGTGATGAATTTTTCATGGCCCACCTGAACAGTGGGCCCAGGACAGCCCAATGCACTGTTAGTCACACACAGAGAATCTGAATGGAAAGTCAGCAATTCAAACCCACCTCCTTCAGACCACTGAAGTGATGCCTGGCTGTGTGCTGGCCAAGGCTTCTCATTCATTATAAATGAGAAATCCTGGAGGCCCAGCATGGAGAGAACTGCACCAGCATCTTTGGGGTGTGGCACTTGGGAATATGGTTTAGGGGTGAACACAGTGGTGCTGGGTTAATGGTTGAACTTGGTCTTAGAGGGCTTTTCCAACCTCAGTGAGTTTGTGATCTACCTTGCAAGACTAACCACGGCAGTCATCCACTCCTAAGATGAAAAACTACCCATACTGTCTCACCACAAGGGTGTTCACTGAAAACAGAATCTGTTAACAAACAAAATCATCAAATTTGAGCCACGTCAAAAAGTTTCTTTCTTATCAGACTGACTTTAAAACTATTTGTAACAGCAAGAATTAGAAACCACATAAGAAGCTTGATTGAGGCCAAAAAGACGTAAGATTTTCAGTGGATTCAAGGAATGATTCAATTCAGATCTGTGCCGTTTGTCTCCTGCATTTACCGCTTCCACATGAGTGATCAGGAGCCTTAGCCATGTGCTGCAGACAGGAGGTGACACAGAATGAATGCTCTGGGAGACCTGTAAAACACCCAGGCCACAGGAGTCTCAGGGCACTCCCAGCAATGCCCCAGTCAGCACTGGTGAGTTTCTATCACGGTTAACAAAATTCCCCAAGTGGAACATCAAACCAGCAGTGCACAGAACTATTTTCTTCTGCTTTGCTGCTGTTGTGTCCAACTCACTCTGGAGAGACATTTGCTCCCCAGCTGGTGAGACTCCAATGAACCTGACTTTTAGCACTACTTGAAAAGAGGGACCGTTCTGAGGCATTTTAAACAGTAGTCTTAGTAACAGAGGAAAATCCCTGGCATGGGATTAATCATCCCTTTTTTTTCTTCACAGCCCTGTTTGTGATGGTGTCTAAAGATGAAGCCCCTCTGCTCTGGGGACAGGCTGGGAGAGCTGGGAGTGTTCACCTGGAGAAGACCGTGGGGAGACCTGAGAGCCCCTTCCAGTACCTAAAGTGGCTCCAGGAGAGCTGGAGAGGGACTGGGGAAAAGGGATTGAGTGACAGGACAAGGAGAATGGCTTCCCACTGACAGAGGACAGGGTTAGATTTGGATATTGGAAAGGAATTCCTGTCTGTGAGGGTGGTGAGACCCTGGCACAGGTTGCCCAGAGAATCTGTGGCTGTCCCTGGATCCCTGGAAGTGTCCAAGGCCAGGTTGGAAGGGGGCTTGGAGCAACCTGTTCTAATGGAAGGTGTCCCTGCCCATGGCAGGGGATGGAACTGGATAATCTTTAAGGTCCCTCCCAACGCAAAACCCTCTATGATCCTATATACAATGCTGTTCACTATTTAAGTTTTTGAACTCCTTGCCCTGACATAAATGGGTCCATTGGAGCCACTATTTGCATTTCTCTCCAGCCCTTATAGGGGACAAACAACCCCAGACAGTCTGAAACAAAACAACCTGAGAAAGCCCTTGAAAACCCGAGAGCCGGAGGTAACGCTACGGTTTGAACGGCACAAGTTAAACACAGACATCACTTATCAGCTCCGGTGAATCACTCCACCACTGCACCCTATCTTGTTTTCTTCTGCCAGACAAAGCAGAAGTCAGATTTAGTGGTTGGGACGAGGGTACAAACGAGACAGACCGAGAACTCTGCAGACTGTCTGCGTTGTCAATCATATGATTCGATGAAAAACCACAAGAAGTCCGATGAACAGATGCAGAACTGAACTGCAATAACTCCCCCACCGCAGAAGTTCAACAACATCGGGGTGTTTTGGTTTCTTTTTGGTCTCCTTTTTCTCTTTTCTCAGTTAACGCTGAGGAAGAGAACACCGTGGCCAGCCAGCAGCACCCGGCCCTGCTCCAGGCAACGCTACGGCATCTGAACTGCAAGGATTGAGCTGTACACTAAATAAAATAGCCCCTTCCCTTCAAATCAACCCTTGGAGCTGCTCCTAGGCTACAGGGTTATGTCGTGGATGATCTCCACGAAGATAATGTAAGCAAGGGCATACGGAGCTGCTTTAAGAGCGATGTCTTTGCTTCTTCCCTGATCTAGATGTTTTACTGGACGAAAAGCTGCACTCGCCAAAGAAATGGGGCAGCCACTGTGGAAAATAAAGAAATTAAAGAATTGGATTAATAAAAATGTGGAGAATCCTCTTTTCCTCTAGCTGCGGTTAGAAATGCTGGTTTCTGAAACAGCAACCAAGTGCAAGTCACTATTTTCAAAAACAGGTGACTCTTTGAGGAGGAAAGTACCATTTCCAAAAGAGTCTGAACCCATTTGAGAGTCAAATTCAAGGGGACTTTACATCAATCTAAAGCTTCAAAGCCTTTCTAAAAGTGGGATTTGTGT
>JAWWES010000094.1:69631244-69644790 GCA_035583135.1 Lophotriccus pileatus
TGGATACCTGGAAATATCCAAGGACAGGTTGAACAGGGCTTGGAGCAACCTGGGACAGTGGAAGGTGTCCCTGCCCGTGGCAGGGGGTGGAATGAGATGAGCCTTAAGGTTCCCTCCAACTTAAATTATTCCAGGATTCTCTGAAAATCTCTTAAAGTGCTTAGTTTGAGAAAAAATGGAGATCTCTGCTCAGCTTCAGAGATACTGTGTCTACCTGGAGAAATTTTGGAATGGGAAGAAAAGATTAGGAAGGTGAAAGACCAAGGAAAAACTCACATATTACACTCTGTTAAGCATCATTAACCTCTAGAAAACATTGTATGTATTATATATACAGAGTCCCACTTCAATGATTTACATCTGTAATTACAATTCGCTTGCCCTGTCAGGATTCTTCTCTATGCCATGTTCTCTAGACAGACACACATTTTTCCAGAACACTTCCATCATGACAGCTCAACACCTAGGAGCCAGACCGAGCTGCCTGACCAGGGAGAGACAGAGAACTGCAACAGGAACACTATGAGGAGTCTGCAACACTCCAGAATATACAATGTATGTTGGCTTTACCAAATAATAAGAAAACAATGGACTAGAGATTGATATATGTAATTAAACTTTAAGTTCAAGGATGAAGGCATGACGTGTAAATGAGGTACCATCAACAAAAAAGAGAACTTGCATCCATTTCAGGGCTTAACCCAAAACAACATTCTGTGAAAATACAGAGGCCTTTTAGAAGAAAGAACATAGATTTGAGCAAAAGTAAAGAACCCCAAAATGACAACAGTTAAAAACAGAGTGTTTTTAAAATTGAAGTAAAACTAACAAAGAAAAGATTTAAACATGTGGAATGAGGAAAGCTACTGACTCAACTGACAAAAATTGTCCTAGGGCCTGACCCCGCTCAAGCACTCATGACCCACACACCAACTACTCAGATAAATAAGTAAAATCCTTTGTGTGCTTTTGAATTTAGGGAATTAAAATCTGAAAACCAGAATAATCCCTGGACCCATTTCTCAGTGGCATTCAAGGGCGCCACAGCACAAACTGGGACGAGCCTATCAACTCAGAAAACTTTTACGGATATGAAGTGGAGGTATAAGCCCTTCCTACCATGGGATTTGCAGAAAATGCACATTTCATAACAGCAGTCCCTATTTTTACCAGTGCTAAGGAAAATGCAAATGAGTTTAAGTCCTGGCTTCCTGTGCTTCAGCTCACAACCCACCCGCCTCTAGACTGATGTGCAGCGCTTTACATGGCCATGAAAAACAGCAGGTTTGCAGCAAACACTCTGTTAAAACTGAAATGAGTTTAGAAATCACTCACTCACTGATGCCTTTATACAGAAGACTTGTATAGCTTCTAACAAAAGGTCACAAGATTAGCAGCAGATTTTAGATGCTTCACAACTCATGGTTAAGACCATGATGCTTTAGCAGTACCCTCAAAGAAGGGCTCAGACATCCAGGAACTTTTTGAGTCACAATATTAAACCCTGCAACCTTATAAAGACCGTCCCAACACCAAAATACCATTTGCCCTTTTCAAGTGTGCAAAAGGTAAAGTTTAAGAAATCGGCTGTCATAACTCAGGTGGGAACATCTCGCTTTCATGTATTGTGTAAATTGGTAGCAGGGGGAGGAACAACTCTTTGAAGGTCTCAAATTGGGCATAAACTCAAGTTGTCCTAAATCCATACATGCACTGTTTGGATTGCTCTGCCAAAGACAGAAAACATAAAGCTCAGCAAGCAAGTGAAGGCAGAGCAGGAACAGTTCTGCAGTCAACCAGCAGATCTGGAGCAAATCACTCTCCTTGGAGGAATTTAAAAGCATGCAGATGTGGCACTTGGGAATAGGGGTTAGTGGTGGCCTTGGCAATGCTGGGGGAATGGTTGGACTCAATAATCTCAGAGGGCTTTTCCAATCCAGACAATTCTGTGATCTGTGAGACACTGAGGTGCTCAGTCAGTCCAGAAAAACCTCATGGTGCCTTCAAGGGCCTTAATCACCTGGTCAGTGGGGAAACCCTTATACAAAACAAAAGGGGGTTTTTATGGTTCAGGACTTGCCAAAGATAAGAGTAATTCTTGCCATGCAATTTGGTTATTTGCAACAATGTGAAGGAACTCAAAGGAGGGTAAAGTAGGGGTGAAAAACACAAAGTCTCCTCTTTGAGATACTGTAGGAGAAGGCAGCAGAGAAGAATTAACTTGTGATCTGCCTACAAAGTCTGTTCCTACTTCTGGATAAAAATGAGAGATCTATATTCCCCTCATCAAACTTTTTTAAAAACAAAGCCAATACTATAAATGCCAAACAATACTCCAGTTCTCACATCAGAGACAATCATCTGCTAATTATTTTCTGAAAAGTGAGTTCCACACTTTTAGTCTAATAGATATAATTTATTAATTTTTCTTTTAACAATAAAGAAAAAACTCACTGGAAAAAGGCCTATGAAATGTATGAAAGATGGAAGCCTTGGAGAAAATAACCCTGCTGAATAATGAATGATATATGTAGCTATATAAGCAGAGACATGGCAAAACTACTCTTGAAAAATCTTGGGGCCAACTATGTATTTTTAAAATTTTGAGCAGTGAGTGCTACTGTCTAAGTCAGAGGAGTTGTTTTGACTTTGATAGCAGACTACTCTAAAATACAAGGAATGTTGTTTATCATGGAAATGCTTTGTGCTCCAGATAACATCACGGATGACTGCCCCACCTAGGCTAAGGCACCATCCCATCATCCTAAAACAAACCCCAGACAAACCTCTCACTGCTGCCTGACTCCTACTCCCACCAAAAACCCAGTTGTTGTGCAAATAAAACTCTTCCCATGGTGTGTGCCACGCAGAGGGTGTTGGACACACGTGTGACAATGAAGGAAATGACTGAACTTCAAGAACTTAGTCCACATTTTTGTGTTTCAGTAAGGCACCTTACGGTGCAACACTGTGCCTTGCTGCCAGAGGGATGCACCTTAGGAACCTACCTGAACTATGTAGAAATTCTGACCCAGTAACAGGTAAACATGGCCCTTTTCTCATTTTTTTTTTAAGTAGGGATTGTCATGCTCAGGGTCAGAATCTTCTTCACCCACCGTGGAAAAGGAGATGGAGATTTTGCCACCTGACTTGATCCCACCTTGTGCTTGCTGGTGGGGCTGGTGATCACCTATGGAGTGTCCAGTGCTGACCTCCCTGCTCTTCAGGGTCCGAGCTGGGAAGGGACTGAAGTGTAACGACTGCATAAACCATATTAATTTCACAGCTTAAGCATTTTTCCTTTTGCAAACCACCTACATGACCCCTCTCTGCTCTAATACAGTCTTGGGATTGCCCACCAGAACTACAAAGCATCAAGAGGTCAAAAATGCTGTTGTCACCTGCCTGTTTCTTTCACCCCAAATCCAGAGTTACTACAATGTCAGTTTTGTTTTCTCATTTAGTTGCATGGAATATATTCCCCCAACACAAAAGGTGGCAGGAGAAGAGCAGAGTGATTCAGTTTGCATATTTTTCCAGTGACGAGGTCCCAGACATGCTTTCACTGGATATTGGTGCAACGCTGCATCCAAAACATCCCACCAAGCCAAAAAGAACATTCCTTTGGACAACTGGGACCACGCTCCTCTCCGTTATCACCGCACAGGGGTCCAAACCACCGCCTAGACCTTGGCTTTGCACACCAACCGGAGAGATGAGACCCTTTCCCCCAGCTGAGCTTTGATTTGCCCCTGGGAGGCTGACATTTGCAGCACGTTTCCTCGTGTGGAGGGCTCCTCACGGGTCGCTTTACAAGGTTAGACTTTTACTTAACGGCAGCCGCAGAGACGAAGCCCAAGCCGACATCCTCCTCCGGTCCCTCCCACCCAGCACGGCGGCGGGGCCGCATGCCAAGCCCAAACATCCTCCTCCCCCCACCCCCCCCCCCCATGGAGGAAGACCTCCTTTTGATTTTGTACTTTTTAATCTGAGAGAGCCAGGCCTGTAAATATTACAAAAAAATGATAACAATGACTTAAGAACAGAGACAGACTCGCTGTCACCAACTGTTAACTCTCAGATCAGGGCAGCCTAGGAAGTGGACCCTTATCTGCCTCAGGCTCAGGACACGCTGACTAACACCCTATTGAGTCTGCAGACCTTTGGCTCCCTAATCTCCCCAAACTGGAAAACGTACACCCCAACGGACATACTCCCTTCTTTAAGTACTTCAAGGCTCTGCAAAGGAGACAACCAGTGCTGTGGGATGAGCAGCGCTGCCCCGCTGCATGCCAGGAAACCCCATTTATTTGTCTTGAGGAGCTAAAGGTGAAATGACAGTAAGGCCTCTCCAGCTACAGCACATGGTGCCAGACTGCAGCCTTATCTCTGCTGGGACTGCCAGACAAGGAACTGGTGCCAAATGTGGACGTTTACACAGTTACTTTGCGGATGTGGACCTTCACAGCTCTTTTTAAAAAAAAATTGCCCTAATGTTAAGGCTCCAGTGAAGACAAACCCAAGGTTTGCAAGGGGGGGGGGTTAACCTGACCTCAAAAAGTAACTAGGGTGCCTTTTCCAAAAGTGGATTTTTAGGTTGTTCATTCTATTCTGCATTTTATTCTATATTCTATTATATTCATGATAAAAACTTCAAGTCAGGTACTGGAAACATGCCTTTATCAATGACAGAGACAAGCAATGGGTAGAATGGAGAAAGGGAGAGCTACTACTGAGTAGGACAAGGATTCTTTCAAGGTGGAGAACATTTTTACAAGTCTTCAAGCTGGACAACTGCATCTCTTTGACTGTCGGAGCAGAGGAAGTCAGGAGCTGACATGCAAAAAAAGGATGTTAGCTTGGTGTCTTCCTGAAGCCACCAGTTTGAAAAGTAGCACTCTCTTACAGTGAAACTGCTTTTTCTTCTAATGGAAACAACCACCTTGATCTGAGAAAGAGCCCCAAGTGAGCTGCTTTTCCAATAATGAATGAAAATTACTTGTGTTTTCTGTCTCACTACACTTTAGACATAGCAGCATTTCCAAATTTGTTTGCCTTCAATGACCTCAACTGTATTAAGACTTATTCTGGTAAAGACTGTCCTTAGGACACAAATCAAACATTTCTAGAGATCTCCCCAGCTCAGGCTGGGGAATTTTCCAAGTCATTTATTCATAAATGCTATTATGTCCCTTTGTTATCAAACATAACTGCCCCCTTCCTCCCTGTGCATTCAGGCCAGGATTGTTTACCCTAGTGACAACAATCAGGCTTTGCTGGTCTTAGCTCAGGAGGATGGAGCTTGGCAAAATCTGACAGGACAGATAAGCACAAGGAATTCAAATAAAGTTTTGCTGCCTGACTCTGAGCTCAGAGCTACAGGCACCACTTGAGTCTCACGGGTCTCACATCGAGGACAACACCTAAGTTTAAGGACTGAGCTCTCCTTCCACTCTACTGCACAAGCACAGAATTTCCTGCTCTGATTTGGAGGTGCCAGTTGCTCATCCCTTCTAGGAGACCTTCCTTCAGTGAGGTATCTGAGACAAGCCTCAGGTTTCCTATCTGTAAAAAACAATCCTTGCAGCTCACGTGCTGTGGTGAAGGAAGGAAAATCTTCCCCCTGGAGCTTCTGGATGCTGCAGCAGCATCATCTGGGTGGGAAATTGTCACCCCACTGCTACACTGTCTGTCCTCAAGCTGAACTCAGCTCACAAGCCACAGTTCCCACTGCCAGAAGGCAGGGCTAGATGGGATACTGGGAAGGAATTCCTGGCTCTGAGGGTGGTGAGGCCCTAGCCCAGATTGCCCAGAGAAGCTGTGGCTGCCCCTGGATCCCTGGAAGTGTTCCAGGCCAGGTTGGATGGGGCTTGAAGCAATCTGGGATAGTGGAAGGTGTCCCACGGCAGGGGGTTGGAATGAATGAAATGGTCTTTCAGCTCTTTAAACCATTCTGTGACTCTGGGATCTTTTGTGACAGAGAACTAGTATAAATCACCTAGCTAGCACGCAAGGAGTAAATGCAGGACTCTCTGTCTCACCTCATCTCCTGTGCTCTAAGAGCCCATGGTGACTGAAAACACTTCACACCTGCCTGTCTCTGCTCCCAGGAAACAAGTGACAGGATGGGAGGAAACAGCCTCAAGTTGTGGCAGGGGGAGTTCAGGTTGGACATCAAGGAAAATTTCTTCATGGGAAGGATTGCTCCGCTCTGGCACAGCTGCCAGGGCAGTGGTGGAATCCCCGTCCCTGGAGGGATTTAGAAGTTGTGTGGATGTGGCACTTGGGGACATGGGTTTGTGGTGGCCTTAGAAGTGCTGGGGAATGGTTGGACTCAGTGGTCTTGGAGAGCTTTTCCAACCTAAAGAGCAAGGAGAAAAGCTGGGTAGAAGGGAGCACAGCAGGGTTTGTTAGGGTACAGAGTCAACATGAAGGTCAAAGAAAATCAGTCTTTGTTTGCAAGCTCAACAGACTGTGGTTTGAGCATCACAGCCTCAGGAACCATAAAGCCAGCCTAAATCCACATGGATTTAAGATTCAGTGCCATCACCTGATACTACAGAACAACCAGATCTACAAGAAAGGCATGGTGACCTAAACCAGCTGCCCTGTAAATCCCAACAGCAGAGCCCTCAGCAGTGACGCTGACAGACGTGAGAAATCCCCTGCTTGGCCAGGAAAAAGCCATCTCCATCACTAATCATCCTCAGCAGGAACAAACAGTCTGTAAATCAACTGGAGAGAAGCTTTGCAACTTGCACCAAAGGTTGTGACAAAATTAAACTCAGTACAGCAATGCAGTGGAGGCAGCCATCAGCTGACAAAGTGCATCTCTTCCTCATTCTCACTTCTTGGTGCAGTTGCTGTAAACATTCAAGATATTTCTCTGATTTATGCATTTAATTAGAAGATATCTGTAACATTCCTGCTGTTTACATTTAACCCAACGCTGCAATGAAAGCTGTAATTTTGTCTGGGATTTATATTCTGTACTCAAAATTATTTTGATTCCTTGATTTAAACATACACACAGAAGTGAAAATGTGTCAAAATCATGAAAATGGAAGAGATTATACTCCATTATCTAGTTCATCTGTCATCCAGGGCAGAAATTTTCTGAGGACTGTTTTTCTCAATCTGCCACATGTTACGGAAACTTAATTCAAAAGACTAATTCAGAGAAGACAGCTAAACCTTAAAAGTGGAAGAGCAATTGGATCAGTATAATTGGAAGTTGGTTACATGATTTTTTTTCTCCCTGTATCTTATATGCAGTTGTCATAGCTCATCAAATCTTTCACCTTCTGGGATAAAGTTATTGGCCTCTGCCTCACTAATTCGTATTTTATTTAAAAAGTGGTTAATACTTTTTTTTTTTTGATGGAATCAGAAAAAAATGTGGGCTTTTATTAATCAAGGAAACTAACAAATTAATTTTAAATGCAACCTTTTTTGTTTGGTTGGTTTTTTTTACTTTTCAGCTACTCTCCCTATACCAAAGGTTTGCAGTAGGAAATGAGCACATGGGCTGGAAGCAGCTTTCAGCTGAGGAGGGGAGGGGGGGAAAGAAAAAGGTCAGAGCATTTCAGTGTGATTTTACTTTGCTTTGACCAAAGTTGCAAGATATTTGGAAACAACACGTCATGCACATGCAGAGCACTTGGCACTGGGCTTTTCATGGGACTCACAGCACAGGCAGCAGAGGGAGGGAAGGCTGCACAACATATGTGCGGCAGATTCAGTCACAGCAAAAAACGTAATGGAAGTATAGGGAGGCTTTCTAGGGAGGGGGAACTTGGGGAATGTGATGTAGCCCAAGCAATTGTACAGCTCCAAAGTGAAGAGGGGCTGGGCCCTGGCTGGGAGCCCTCCCATAATATGTGCTGGACAGGGAGTGATGGGCTGCTCATGAGCACTGGGCTCCTGCCAAGCTGCTGCGAAGCCAAAGCTCTGCAGCCCTGGGCAGGGAAGCTCCTCTGTGCTCCCTTTCAAAAAACAAAAAGAAAAAAAAAAGGGATCATCCTTGAGGGTTAACAGAGTTCAAATGATGTGGCAGGCCAGCAGAGTGGAAGTAGCTTTGAGAAACGTACACGTGCAGAACGCTGTTTACCAGTGTCAGAGCTCTGTTACCATGGGGAGCGACTTGGAAAGTCTCACACTGCTTTCCCATCGTCTCTTCTCTCCAGTGCTTGCTTTCTGCCCTGATTTTGGTATCTCTTTCTTGTAGTAGCTTCCTCAAACCAATGAAATCAACCAATTTAATGTATCTGGTGTCGAACAACAGATACACAGACTGTTTCATGTTAGAATCTGTGCAAACCTTAAATTCTTCTGCTCAAAATCTCTGCTTGTGTCCTTCCTTCTGATAAAGTAAGAGAATCACAGAATTGTAGAATGGTTTGGACCGGAAGGGACCTTAAAGATTATCTCATGCCAACCCCCCTGCCACAGGCAGGGACATTTTCCACCTGAAATATTTGGTTGATCTCTTTTGCCAATCTATGCTCCCTTTGGTGACTGGAGGTTGTGTGTCATCTCCTGACCCTTCCCCTCACAAAGTCTGCAGAGTTCCTAACGCCACCCTAGCACCAGTTCCCCCAGTTACCACCTCTGGCAATGCCCTGGGGAAGGACATTCTGCCACAGGAAGAACAGCTTGGAGAACATTCCTCATCACGGGAGAAAGGAGGAAAATGCCCCCAGTTACCCCATTCTTGTCCTCCAAAACATTACTTCTAACAGCAATAGCTGCTGCTCATCACTGCCAACAGCATCCTCCTGGGTAAGAACCAGCTGGGGCACCTTTCACTGGACACGAGTGCAGATGCTGAGAGGTCTCACTCATGCTGTCTCTGTCACCAGCAGTGCACAACCAGACTCTTCTGATCCAAGGAAGGAGAAGATCTTTGCAGTGGACTTCCTTTGTGTCCCTTAGAGAAATAATTTTCTGCTCCCTACAGGTAGCATAAAGAATTACACACTTACAATTACACTTTTATTTCATATAATCATAGACTTACACAATGGTTTGGCTTGGAAGGGACCTTTAAAAACCATCCAGTTCCACCCCCCTGCCATGGGCAGGGAGACCTTCTATTATCCCAGGTTGCTCCAAGCTCCATCCAATCTGGCCTTGAACAATTCCAGGGATGGAGCATCCAACACCTCCCTGTGCCAGTCTTTCACCACCCTCATCATAAAAAGTTTCTTCCCTATATCTAGTCTGAATCTATCTTCTTTTAGTTTAAAACCCTTCGCTTTGTCTTGAGTGAAAAAAAGAAATAAAAATCCCTTTAATAACTGTTGTTACAGGACACTATTCCATTTTCTAAAGCCTCTGCATGTAACTGCATGAATTCTCATCTGAGAAGTGGATAATTACAACCCACAGGCTGCCACAGGCAAGGTTGAGACATTAATCAGCTCAGCTGGGTACAGGGCTGTGACTGCAGTTACAGCTCTGCAGAGCAGCAAAGGTGATGGCAAAGTGAAGACAACCACAGGAGATAAACAGCAAACTCCTGCACCACTGATCACCCCGCTCCTAGAAGGGTTCTATTTTCCCTTTTCCGTTTTTATTGGTTCAGTCTCAGAATTAAGCCTCAGAATGACAACATATATTACTGTATTTATATAATATCACTGTATTTGCATTTATACAATTCAATTTTTTTACTTTTACTTAGTGTATGTCTCCTGGCTGGGTAGGTAAAAGACCTTGTCATCTGACCTTTTCAGTTTATTCCCAAAACTAGTTTGGGATAGTGAAAACACTGTCCAGACCTCTGCAGAAGACTGATAATAATAACAGTATTATAGAATAGCTCTGCAGAAGCAGCTATGGCAACTCCAGAATAAGGTGATTTCATTCCACTGTAATTGCTGAGCTTTGTACAGAAAGCAACGACTTGGGAATGAAGTGACTGAATCCAGAATGCAGCTTCCAGAAGGCAACTGGAATAGTTTTCAGGGGTGGAGGGGACAGACATTAAGCCTCCACGTAAATATTAGTCTCCATGTAGACAGCAGCTTGGGAATAGGAGTGTCCAGTGCAAGCCCACCCTTCATCCTCCTCTTGGCCAATGCACCTCATTCCTGAACTGCAGAATCACTGTTACTCAAGTCACTCACTCAAGCACCACCCTCCCACAAGCTACCTTGGCTTCTTGTGCAATACACAGCTCTGATGCACTCCCTCATCCTGGGATGAAACGTGCTTCCCTGGATTTCAGTACGACAAACAAAGCCCTCTGTATGAGCAGGATGCAACTCTTCTAGAGAACTGTAACTGAACTACAAGAAGGACATGAGAGAGATAATAAAAATACACAATATACTCATTTTAAAAACTACTACTGTCACCATAACCCTGCAGCCAATGAAAACCCCCACCTGTGCACCTGAGAATCCTACATGTAAGGTCTTCCTACATGCATTTATATGATTCAATTTTACTACTTAGTACTCTGAAATAGTCTGTTTTCAGCCAGTCCTTTATCCTTATGTGTTAACAAGAATTAGGATCTTAAGAAAGTGTTGAAGGAAAGGTGAGGCCCTGGCACAGGTTGCCCAGAGAAGCTGTGGCTGCCCCTGAATCCCTGGAAGTGTCCAAGTGCAGGCTGGACTGGGCTTGGAGCAACCTGTTCTAGTGGAAGGTGTCCCTGCCCATGGCAGGGGGTGGGAACAAGATGGTCTTTAAGGTCCCTTCCAACCCAAACCACTGGTTTGGTTCTAAACCCAAACCATGGTTCTGAACTGTTTGGAGCTTCCCCGGATCACAGTAAGGGTCTTTTTGGGATCATGACAAGTTCACTCATTTTTCAACATATTATAAAAGCCAGTGGATTTGAGTGTTAGTGCCATTTTGGCCTTGACCATCAACAGCCTCTCACTGACAGACATGAGGGATCTCCAAGCATGTACACACAGCCCTCAGCCATCTTCTGGCTTCCCTGGTTTATAATGCAAAGGACCAGTGTTCTGAGATTCTCAGGAACATACCTGATGCACTATTTTAAAAAATCATATTTATGGGAGGAATGCTAAGTTTGTAATATTTTTTCGTTAACTTGAGCTGTAGTCAGTTTTGAAAACATCTGATTTTTCCGAGCCTCAGTTATGTCAGCAATGAGGCCAATTTACCCACTTACCCTCCCCTGTAGTGGCTCATCCTCCCAGGATGCAGGCTGTGAACAGGGACCCTCCCTGGCATCAGCCATGAGGCTGATCCTGCAACTCCAACCATGTCCCATCTAGCGGCAGAGGAGATTTATGAGGCACTTTCACAGGTTGTGGACAAGCTATTTTCAGCTACTTTTTGTTTTTAGACAAAGGATCCCAAATTGTCACAATAAGCTAAATAATTGTCATTAAATTAGTTAAGGGAGCTCTAAATATTCTCCTATTTAAAAAGACAAAAAAAACTCTGACATACTAGACTGCAAAAAATTCTGTTTCCAGGATCTTGGTATAAGAAGCAATGGAATTAAGTGGGGCTGTGTTACTTGCTGCTGCTAGCAACTAATGCAGCAAGCACTTCCAGACATCATAATTACCATATGCACACTGTGCTTTACCTCTGGGCTTATTAATTTCATACATGGGAGGTTACAGCTATTGATTGTATTAAAACATACTGATGTGCTACAACAGAAATGCTCCTGCTGCAACACACCGTGCACAAACTGGAATGATCCAAGTGATACAGGAACAGCCACCTGCACCTATCAGTGGACAACTTGCAAATGGTCATTTATACATCCCTTCTTAAACACACAAGCACAGTATTGAAAGAGGAGAATGACAGCAGTGAGCCCAGATGTCCAGGGAGAAAATCAGGGGGTCTTAAGAGACAGGTGTTAACCACTGGAGAGATGAAAAATCCCTAGCAGAAAGTCCTATCAATATAAATAAATTAATAAAAATAAAGTGGCTCTTCTATTTCTCACCGCAATCTGCCCCACTGAGAATTTGCCAGTGTTCAGGTTGGATATCAGGGAAATTTCTTCACCAAAAGGACTGTGCAGCCCTGGCACAGCTGCCCAGCGTAGTGGTGGAGTCCCCATCCCTGGAGGGATTTAAAAGCTGTGTGGATGTGGCACGTGGGTTAGAGCAGGGCTTAAGAGAACAGTTGGACTGGATGATCTCAGAGGGCTTTTCCAACCCAAGCTATTCTGTGATTGCCAACCAGGTCTGCCCTGAAAACTTTGAAGCAACCTGAAGTTTGGTGAGTCTTAAAAAAAACCCGCATCTGGATTTCCAAAAGTGCATTTGTTTTTTGAAGTTTGCCAAAAACTTGATCTATAATGAATGATGATGACATCGAAATAGCATCTAAAAAGAGTGGTGTCTACCTTGCCCTTAGACAACTGGCTTTCTAACTACAGGCAAAACCAGCAATACACTCAGAAACAACTGCATTTGGGTTTTTTGTTGTCATCCTATCTGCATAATTAAAGACATATTTCTATTCCATTCTGGTTAAACTGCTATAAATTATATATAACCTGCTTTAAAGCCTCCCTGTAAACAACAAGGCATTGTTTATACTTTTAATAAATCTTAATTTACACTCCTCTACTTTAGAAGACATATTTCAAACATAGAAGAATACCCTGAATTCAGTAGGCAAATCTCACATTAGCATAATTCAACTGCCCTACAATAATTCAATTGTCCTAAAACAATATTTATAAAGACAGTGGCAACTGTGATGCAAAGGAGTAAGTACAACAGGCGAAATTATCCTGCATTAGTAGTATACTCATACAGGGTGAAAGTGTGTCAGCAATTTCCAGAAACCTTTAAAAGTGGGAAGGAGCAAAAGCACTATAAACAAGGCACAAAGAGTTAATACATCCTTCCTACTTCTGAGAGCAGGAACGGGCCCGATTTCGTCAGTGAGGTTTGGCAACGTGCGAAATCCTGTAACCAATTCCATTTCCTGATAAATGAACGGTCCACAGGGGAAAGTCAGCCAGAGGCTTTGGGAACTGCCGAGTGCTCAGACATGACCGAGAGGCTCCTGGAAGGAGCCAGACTGTCTCTTTGCTTATCGCCGCCCAGCCGGGCGGCACCAGCGGAACGCCGGCGCTGCCAGGCTCCATCCTGGGCCGGACTGAGGCACAGGGCAATGATGGTGCTTCATCGGCACGTGGGATCCCCCCAAAAAACAAACCAGCACACGCCCTGCATTAGGCTTTAGGAGCAGGGCTGGGAACACGTGGCTGTGTAAAACAGGCGTTGGGACGGGGCTTGTGATGGGCCGGCATTGTTTATGTGTTTCGGAGCCAAGCACGAGGAGTGACTCGGTATTCTGGAGTTTAGAATCTTCCCCCCCCGCCCTTCCAACAGGAAAAAGCCAAATACAGAATGATAAATCATTCATTATTGGATAGATTCTGGGGTTAGTGAGGCTTTAAAGGAGGGGTTTTTTAGTTGGAGCTGTAGGGGTGTGTTGCGTCGACAGCTGAACGTCATTCTCAAGTTTTAAAACCGCTCTTGGTTTTAAACTATAAATGGATTTTTTGCAAACTTATCCTCATAAA
>JAWWES010000094.1:69649130-69661396 GCA_035583135.1 Lophotriccus pileatus
TTTCCCCTCCCCCCCCCCCCCCCGGAATTTTGATTACCCAAAATAATATTTCTCAAGGGATGGGGAGTACGTTCTTCTCTACTCGAGATCTCTGAGAACAAATGCCTTCAAAAGAAACGTGAGTTATTGTCCATCACTTACAGGTCAGCTCACGGAAGCAGGGAAGTCTGACATCTTAATTGAGGGCATAAACTCTCAGAAGGAAATATACAATCCATAAATATCTTACTCTTAGCATATGGTTGGTGTTCTGGAAAGGCCCAAAAAGCACTCTGTTTAAAAGTTTCTTGCACTTCTCTCACTAATCTGATCTTCTTCAGGTTAAGGGTTAACAGCAGCTGAGGGTCAGCAAGAGGAAGTCTGAGTTATAGGCGCCTGCCTAGCGTCAGACCTAAGGATGTATTAGACACAATCAACTTCCACTATAATAAGATCTTTGACCTTTCAGCCAGAGGGGTGGAAAAAAAAATATATAAATATCAGGAAGAACTGTATGAATTTATTTTTTAAGGAAGTTTTCTGTCTCTCTTGCTTCGTGCTGTGCCCTGGAGATCTGCAAAGGAGTTGCTGGTCTCTGTAACTCCTTTATCCCTACCTCTTTATGGTATCACACAGAGCTGATTTTTGCACCGTTTCACCCAAACACACGGCAGCAAGGAACTGTTACAGCAGTAAAACAAACACAAGAAAGCTGTATGCAGTTTTTAGAGCAATTACAGATCTGCCCCAAGGTTTAATTTAGATTATTAAAGACCATTGGTCTGCATCATGAATCCATCACCTGGCCATGGCCAAATAACAACCACTCAAGACTATGGACAGCAGGACTCCAGGGGGAGAAAAAAAATCATCAGTAGCAATCCTAATAGAAGGTGAGGCAATGGGATCAACAGGGTGCATATACAGGAAACTTTAACAATTTCCTTTGCAATCTGTGATGCTGTGTGAGTGCTGCCCATGTCCTGTCCCTCTTCATGGTGGCACAACTGACTGTTGAACAGATGTTGGTCCTCCTCCCTGGGAGAAGCATCTGCAGAAGCAAGAAAACCATTCTAGAGACAGCTCAGTATCCACACCAAGAAATTTCTTCAGCTCCTTTGGTAGTGGGGACTTCACATGTGCTTTCTTTTATGGCTGCTCCACTTTCCAGAATTTCCATGAGTACAAGTATGAGGAGCAGTGGCTGAGGGAGATGGGAGGGCTCAGCCTGGAGAAAAGGAGGTCCAGGGGGAACTTCTCTCTCTCTCCAACTCCTTGACAGGAGGGTGGAGCCAGGTGGGGTTCGGGCTCTGCTCCCAGGGAACAAGGGACAGGACAAGGAGAAACGGCCTCAAGTTGTGCCAGGGGAGGTTTAGATTGGATATTAGGGAAAATTTCTCCATGGAAAGGGCTGTCCTGCCCAGGGCAGTGGTGGAGTCCTGACCTCTGGAGGGATTGAAAAGCCATGTGGATGTGGCACTTGGGGCCATGGGTTAGTGGTGGCCTTGGCCGTGCTGGGGGATGGTTGGACTCGATGGTCTTGGAGGCATTTTCCAACCTAAATGATATTCTATGAAAATACCTAAGCTTGAAATCCCCTCTCAAATTCACTGCCACCTCAGTCAACAACCACGTTATTTTTATGACATTTTCGGTAGTTGAACTTCTGGGGCTGGTGCTGCTTCCCCAGGGTGATGTGCTCAGCACACAAAGGTGCTCTGGTCCAGGTCCCAGACTATATCTGCTATTACTCTGATGACAATTTACTCTTGCCCTGTGCTCTGGTGCCTCAATGATCAGGAGCTTTCTCCAGTGAAAGAGATGGAAGCTGATGGAGTTGGAAGTACATCGTTAATAGAAGGGGAAACATATGAGAAGTGCTTTTAACACCTAAAGCAAACCTTGTTCTGTCAAGAGACTGAAGGCTTTTACCTCTGCTCCTTTTACATATTATGTGAAATTTTAATGCCCATCGAACTCAAATGCACTTTAATAAATATTGAATTTTGTACCATACCAAAAAGGTGCAAGATGATGGCATAATGGCACGTCTGCATAGCACATGAAGAACATCTGACAGAGCACACACTGATGACAAAATACTCATTGACATGGGGAGAAAAGGCATAGGAGAAAAACACAAGGAGCTCAGAAAACGCTCAAGAAAATCAAATCTCTACCTTAAGTGGCTTAGCTAAGGGGAATTTTTCTTTTATAAAGCATTAAACGTGGCCTCCCAAGTGTGTTCATTGCATGAACCCAAATGTCAGCTTCCAGTCACTAGCTGGCATTTGAAACAAGTTTTCCCACTTATTGCAAAAGAGTGATTATCTGCTGGCTAACTCCCCTTGAAACCCTGAGATAACCAGCAGGCTCCAGACACGGTCCCACTTCTCTCACGCTCCTAATCCAGAAAGTACAGATAGTTCACCAAAAGGGAAGAGAGGCAGCCTGAGAACTTAAAAAAAAAAAAAAAAAAAAGAAGGAATGAACGAGGCAAATTTTCACCTATCACTGTGATCTCTAAATTGCCTTTAATAAGCTTCTGCAATATACCAGGGAGCCTGGATTGTGGGCTGCTCGTCTGCAAAGGAGACAGCTCTATCTCCACACCGTGGCTTCTGCCTCCATCCCGGGCATATTAACTTCATTTATCTCCTCCCACAGACTGAGGGAGAAATAACCAGCTCTTGATTTCAGCACCTGCCCTTTATCTCTCTGTTCATGCAGAAGTCTTCTAAAAGGCTAATTACTCAGCTTGGACTTTCCCTGCCTTCCACAGTGCACAGGCTAAAAGCATAAGCTTAAAATAATGTTAATTATATTGTTTGTCTCCAGTCAGACTGCTCCAGGACTGGAAGGAAAATCTGAGTTAGATCTCCCATTTCCCAACAATTATTTGCTAAGAAAATGCAAGATATCTTTCCTAACACAGACACACACACACACACATAAATATATATATTTATCCATGAGCTACTCCTACCACACCTGCTCACTTTGCTTCCCGTGTTGCTTCCCACAGTGAAAAGGGAGCAGGAGCACCAGGGTGTGCTACAAAACTGATAAGCTCCATTATGCAGATCAGGATCGTGGCTCTAAGTGCTGTTATTTTTAGTCGAGGTTGATTCATGTTTGAACTATGGGCTAAGCAACAGGCTCAGGACCCGAGTGCATGTAACGCCTCTTGAATGCTCACTTCCTCGACAAAGGCCAAGATAAGCAACTTGAAAACATTCACTTGAAAACATCCGTGCATACATTAGGTACTTTACATAAGAAAAAAAACCTATCGTTGTCTGAGCTGCAGGGAAACGGGAGTCCTTTAGTCCTCATTTTTCCAAATCATACCCATGTTTCAAATGCCTCCCCCGGAGTTCTTCAGCTGAAGACGGTTATTTCTAGGAGGCAGGAATAATATCTCTGCAGGGTCTCTTGTACTTTAGAGCACTTCAGTATGCTGTGGCAAAAGGCAAGGATGGCTTAAAAATTAATTAGCAATTAACTGCAAAGCTGATCCATCAATTCTCAGGGTTGAACTCCACAGCTTTGCACATTATAATTAGATGTTGGTTGTGTCAACACAGATGCAACAGATTTGTAATTCCTCTAGACATTGTCCAAGCTGGCTCGGCACAAGTTGATCCCTACCCTATTTGCACCTCAAATCCTGGGGTCAGTTCTGGGCCCCTCACAAGAAGGACACTGAGATGCTGGAACGTGTCCAGAGCAGGGAATGGAGCTGGGGAAGGGTCTGGAGCACCAGGGGCGGCTGAGGGAGCTGGGGGGGCTCAGCTTGGAGAAAAGGAGGCTCAGGGGGGACCCTCCCACTCTCTGCAACTCCCTGAAAGGTGCCATCAAAGCAAGTGTGGGTAGGGCTGCTCCCACCCATCCAGACTTGCCCAGAGAGTGTCATTAAAGACGTGGATTAAAGCTTTCTCCTTTATTTAGCTGCTGAAAATTCCTCAGAGTTGCCAGAGTTATTGTGTAACTATATCTTCAGTCTGATCTTAATATGAGTTTGTCAAGCTTTAGAATAGCTTCCCCTGAAAACCTCAGAGACTGAAGTGGGAAGGCCTGAGGAACTGTGAGCCTCTCTTATGAGAGAGGTACAAGGCCAAAGGGCACCCAGACTCACAAGGTCATTTCTACAGGAGGGAAACACACGCTGCTCATCATCACTGTCTGTGCAAAGGAAGGATGTTATTTGCATGTACAAATATATGCATGACTATATATACACCCCCCAAGGTCAATGTCATCAACTTTTCTTTGTGGAGGAATAACTTGCTCTGGCCCAAAAAAGGACAAAAAAACCCAGTCAGTGTAAGTGGGCAGTATAGAAGAATTATGTGCCAGGCTGGCTGTGTTCACTTGGTAACTCTGTCCCCAAACTCAGGTCCTCCAGAGGAAAGGGAATTTCTCCAAGCCACACTAAGCATCCTTAAAACTGCAAGTACTTGATTGCTTGGAGAGGACTTGCAGAGCTTGGCACGTCACAGACTGCTGGTTTGTTGCTTTAAGTGGCAATATATAATTTTGAATACTGTATATCATTAACGCAGAAAATTTAAACTTGATGGGATTTCACTCCAGAAACAGCGTTTCTGTAAATTGCGACCTGACAAGTGAGTCGATGTGGCACACTGAGGAACTGATAAAACCTTGATTTCTTCTGTAAGCAGAGAATTTACTGGGTGATGGCTCTACGTCAAGGAGGAATCACTGCAGCCTCAGTGTAAGGGCTTTTGATAATCTGCACGTAAGAATAAGTTGTCACAGACAAAGCCAAAGTTCCAGTGTTCCTCTGCATTCACAGCATCACAGAGCAGCAAGGACACAGCCTGAAGGGCCGGGTTTGGATCCAACAACTCCTCTGGTGTTACTTAGGCTATTCCTGTACTGCGGCTCAGGACTCGGACTATAGACCCACCTCTCCCAAAGTAATTCAGTCTGAGTGACTAAATACGTGCCATCTCAGGGACACAGGGAACTGCAGGAAAGACATTAGTATATGCAGCCAGCTAGACAATTCCCACTGGGTGTTTTAAAATTACCAGGGTATAAATAAATTACCAGCCGTCGCCAATGGCCGTGCGGACTCGGTGTGCCTTATCAGACGATATTTTCCTAAAGTTTCCTAAAGAAATTGGTCCTGAGAAGACACTCTCACTCTCTTATCACAGAGCAGAAACAAAAATAGTTCTGCCGAGAGCAGACTGTATTTAAAATATACTTGGCATAACAGAGAAGCAAAATTCATTGTGTTTAAAAAACACACATAACTCCCATTTACTTACTTACCTCCTTACACAGATTTCCTTATTGCTGTATTCAAACACCACACAGCCATTAATGGATTTTAGCCTCACAAAACCTGTCAAGTTGGTAAATCCCTCAAGAGATCTGAGAGATTCTCAGAAGAGAATGGAGAGGACTGCTCAGGATTATACAGAAAGCTCATCATCATGTTGACCAGACTTACAGGTCCTGAAATTATTTTCACTAGGTTGGGTAATTCTTAACTAAAGCCCCAGAAATTTATCTTTATAGCATTTCATATAGACCCAGAGGGAGGTGCAGAACACTAGAGAAAGAAGAATAAATTAACTGGGGAAAAAAAAATTATCAAAATTTGGTCACAACATAACTAAACAACAGATGGAGAGGTAAGGCTGCTTCTCCAAGATGTGATGAAGAACACCTTAGCTTCAGCAAATATTAATTCCTCCACATGCTTCAATTTAATAACTAATCATGACAACTTACCCAAACATTTAGCAGAAATTAGGAATTTAAATTCAAACATACACATATGGCAATCGACAGCGCAATCACTTATCAGCCACTACTGATAGGAGAAATGATGCTCTGACATTATGGATATAAAGGACAAATATGAGTAATTGATTGGAACAGTACACTTTAATTGATGAGGTCTTGAGCACTTACTCTTAGCCTGTCTTTGGGCAAAGCAACAGCTCCCTGCTTGATGATTTCCAGAACTCGCTCCACTGACAGCTCAGCTCCAGCTTGCTCTAATCGGGAGCTGAAAAAGCTGATCACCTGGAATGAAACATCAGAGCACATAAATAAATAGAAATGAAGAGATCTTTGTATCAATTCACACACAAAGCTGTCATCTTCTTTCTCAGCATCGCTGTATCTGTGCTTCTTACTTGTTACTGCTTGTGTCACAGCCAGGGAGACTTTGTTAATGTCAAGTTAGCACAATTCTCAGCATCCTCCCGCAGTCATTTTTAACAGACAGATGATTTTACAATTTAACACACACAGCTGAATTAATAAATTTACATTTTCAAGTACTGTGCACTGACATATGCCTGTACTTCTATCTGTCAGTTCTGCACGTCAGGATTTTTTAGGTCTTCCAGTCTTTTTATAATTTGAGCTAGAAATTTACTCTGACTGTCGAGCATCAAAGTAAAATCATTATGGTTTCAATGACTCCTGGACAAAAGGCCTTATGACGACTACTACATATCTCAATATGAGAGTCTACATGATTTCCTGGGGGTTTTTGTAGCACCCAAAGCCACAGCAAGTGGATGGGGAAAAAGAAGTCCACAAAGTTCCCCTTCTCTTCAGATTAATAACCCAAAGGGCTCCAGGTACCTTCCCCATTATTCCAGGCCCAAGGACCTGCACATTCCCTCTCAATGTTCACATCCCCCCGTCACCTCCCTGGTGAGGCCGAGCTGATTTCCCCCATATTTCCCTCCCCACCCCCTTTTCTGTGACCCAGCTGGTCCTTGTTAGCTAGAACTCAAACTCAGTTAGGTCAGGCTTTAACTTTTATCCCTCTCCAAGCTCAGTAGGTCACACCAGAAGCAGACATCCCACCGGCGGTTCTCCATGTGGGACATCAGAAAATCTCCATTTCTATAGCTCCTTTCATCCAAACAGAACACACTTTGCAAACCCCATCCCTCACCCCAGAGGAACTCCGCAGTCACGCAGGGTCTCCAGAACTCAAAACAACACAAAAAGGGTCCAGGGAAAAATTTCAACATCTACTTAAGAGTGCTCTGGAAGTACCACAAGAGCCACTTGGTAGAACCTGTCCACACTTGAGCACCTGGGTACCCCTGGGCTGGAGGCAAGCACAGCTTTCCCTCATGGCAATGCTGCCGGTAGTCCTCCAAAATCCCATCCGCTTCAGACACACTCCGTGGAGAAATACTCATGTCCACTTGTAACTGAATCACAGCCCCAGTCCATCAAGTAATCTTTGTTAATTCTCCCAAGTAGAAGCAGGGAAAAGTGTATTATACTACAAAATCTCTGCTGAGCTCTCTTTGTTCTGTAGTGAGACACAGCTGGAGCCAGAAACCATTACCCTAATTATGCCTCCCAGCTCAGCTTCTGTTCATAAAACAAAGACAGCTGATGGCTCGATTACTGTGAGATTCAAATTTGTTGTTCCTTTCTGTGACCCACCCCCCCACCAAAAGCCCAGCCTTTGTTTTGAGCTGGGAGATTTGCTGGGGTCTCTAGAAACTTGCACTGAGTTAGATAGAAGCAGATTAAAGTTGCTGGAAGTTGCTTTTTGGGGTATTGGTGGGACTTTTTTCTGTTTTGTTTTAAACAACAGAAGTATGGAAATCAGTCAAGAGAAAATTCAGGTTTAACCTTCTGTGCTGTCCCTACAATTATCTCCACAGTTGAAGAGAAAGGGAGAATTTCACTGCCTCTGGCAGATGCTGCAGGTAGGTTTTTACATTCTTACAGATAAGGACCTGTCGGATTTCTGTGATCTCTGATCCTTGGGAAGAAAAAAGAAAAAAACAGGAGTAGGAAGACATGCTGGGTTCATAAGCAAAGGAGCTGGAGGGAGGGACCAGAAATAACAGAGGAAAACGGCAAGAAAGAGCTTGTGCAAGGAGCGTGAGGACCTCGGAGCGAGGCTGACATGGTTTTGGCAAAGAATCTGGGACAAATTGCTGGTGGAGGATACACAGCTCACAGAGGAACGAGCAAGTTGCCCGCAAACTTCGAAAGAAAAAAACATCTTCCTGCATTTCAACGCTCCTCTATTGTCAGTAATCACTGGTGAAACCCATCCTCGCCCAGGGCAGGCTCCTGCAGGGAATCCATCCCACTGGTGCTGCCTTGTTAGCTCAAGTTCTGCTAAACCACAACAAAAGCAAAATTTAGTATTTAGCTTTTAATCAAAAGGATAAAATACTATCATAATGCAAACACGTAAAAAACCTGAATGAGGCTCACAGATACTACCTGAATTCTGACGTTTCCTATTTTGGAAAGTCAAACCCTTCAATCTTAACGTGCTTTTAAAAGACTTATGCTTTTGTGGTAAAGGTACTAATCTCAGCCGGGTAATATTTCACAAAGAACAAAAGCAAGACAGGCTTCCAGTATTTTCAGGCTATGTCAGCATTTCACAGGACTTTGAATGGCTATTTTTGATACACAGTTGATGACTGAAATTAAAAACACCGACTTTAACAATACAACTTACCTGTAGGTGTTATTTGTCTTACTACTTCAAACAGCATAGAATTGGAGTTACTCTCTTTTGGACCTTGAGAGTACAATACCCCAAGGAAGTACTCAGGTACCCAATGAGTACCCCAATCAAGTATGAAAAAACAAAAAGAAAAATTAAAAAGAAGAAGATGAGTTTTATACAGAGAAGATTCTAAAAGAGGCATTTGCTTATTACCACTGTATCAGGAATAAAACCAAAAAGCATCCAGCATTACACCCCTACTGCCCAAGCTCCCTCTGTAGCAGAGGCCTAACACTTTACCTACTAATCTGGCCAAATGTAAAAATATAAAAGCTTAAAATTTAAGGAAGATTAGTCTTTTCCTTTGAAAGTGCTTTAATTATCTTCCACCATTAAGTAACAGCTGCATTTAAAATAACGATGAAAATTAACAGATTTCAACTCTTTATCCAAAAAGAAAATGAACCAGAAAAAAACAAACTGGGTGAATAATAATAAATGAGTTTCAGGTTTTAGTACTTGTTTTAAAGACCAATGCTGAGCATATGACTGTAATGTACAAAAAACCACCCCCAGATCTTAGGGCAAATAAACAAGGCTGAGAGATGGTGTCTTTTTGATATTCTGAAAGTTAATTTTCCCATTATTTGGGCAACCGGGCTAAGAAAATAGAAAACAACTGCAAAGACTGCTCTAAGAAGAGGAATAAGAAGAAACTCCAAAAGTTGCTGTGAATTACTTATATCCAAGTTCTGCTGAGTGCTGAAAGGCCTCTCCACGCAAGGAACGTAACCCATTCTGAAGAGCTCTCCCTCCAGTCTGGCTTCCACATTAACAGAGGTTAAAAGGCACGTCTAATCCTGGATTAGACAACCCCTCATCAGGAATATCTGATCACTGACCAGATAAAACAATGCACTGAAAGCGACTGGCACAGTGCAGAGTCTAATCCTGGCTGTGCAAGGTACCCAGACCTGTGGTGTGATGGGCACAAGGGACGTGGCCTGGTCACCACCGGCTCAGGAATTTCCAGGCTTTGTATTGAAATGCCATTCGTATTCAGAAACAAAATCTGTTTTCTACAGTGATTTCCAAAATTGGTTTTAACCACAGACTCATGGAATGGGTTGGGTTGGAAGGGACCTGGAAAACCTTCCAGTTCCAAGCCTCCTGACAAGGGCAGGGACACCTTCCACTAGCCCAGGTGGCTTCAAGGCCCGTCCAACCTGGCCTTGAACACTTCCAGGAATCCAGGGGCAGCCACAGCTTCTCTGGGCACCCTGTGCCAGGGCCTGCCCACCCTCACAGACAGCAATTCCTTCCTATACGTCAATTTTCCCCAAGAAACTCATCTTTAGTCGTTTTGTTTTCTAAACCATAAACTTACAAGGTATTATTGGAGATTAAGAGCACTACAAGAAAAAGGTTAGAATGATTTTGAGGCGTTTTTCATTCAAAAGCAATATTTTACGTTTTGGAGTTTTGTTTTGTTTTTTTTTTTAATTATGAGGGAACTACCACACTGTCTGTTGATTTCACCCAACTGCTGCTTTCAATTGGGCTGCAAGGCTGAAGAAAAGAAGTATTTCTCTCTACTACAGCATGCATCAAGCAGCAGAGTTATCAGGGGCAAGATGTTTTCTCCACCTGGATTCTGCCAGTGGATGCTGAAGTGCCATGAGGCCCGTGGCAGCCCAGGCAGTGGCACTGCCTAACTAATACTACAGCTACTCTCTTTCTCCTCCAGCTAAAAATAACAGCAGGAAGCGCTGCTGCCTCCTCTGCCTGCAACTGTAAAGGTCAGCTCTGAAAGAGAGAAGAAAAAATCACTCGGCACAAAACAAAAATATTTTGAACTTGTTTTTGTCAATTTTTATAATTATTCTTTTTTCCCCTTCAGAAAGCAATTGAAAGAGAAAAACACACATTTTGACACTGGGTAATTTTATTTCCAGCCACGCTCACCACTTCGAGAGTGGTATGATGTACTGATGGCAGTACTGAAAGGAGAAGGAGAAAACAAACCTCTTGTCGCAAAGCACCACACGATTAGCACTTCAGCTAAGTAGGAAAACATAAATCACAGCTACATTCAGTAGCCAACAGTCATACCTGGAGCAAAAGGGAGGCAAAGCCAACCCTCGCTGATCTAAGAAGGGATGAAACAGCTCCAGGTGAGTCAATACCGGGAGAAACATAAGAGGTTTATCAGCGAACTTGAAGTACTGAAGCTTTTCAGGTTCACCTTGAAAAGAGGAGCATGTTCAAAGACATGTGAACTTTTCAAGATGTTATGCTCTTCTCTCCCCACTATTAGCAAAGAAAGTGGTGAGGGGCGGGGAGGAAGAAAGCCAGACAAAAAAGCCCTAAACAAAATAACCCCTTGGAATATTTAACCAGGCTCTGGTAATCAGCAGGATCAAGATTTTCCTATGGACATTCTAAGAAAAACCATGAAAAGTTAGTTCTCAAGTCCTGCAGGTCTTGCAATAGGAATTGCTATGCCAGAGCCAAATCAACTCAACTGAGTTTAAAATCTAGGAGGGAAATGCCTTTGGAGAATTAAATTCCTAGTAGGAAATTGCACCAATCGAGTCCTTTGCATCACTAAGCCATTGCCCCCGACCTTCTGATTCCTATCAGACTATTTTGCAAACAAAATTCCAGCAGCTCCCAGTCAAGCCTGCCCAACCACACGGTATCTGTCACTTGCTCACAGGAAGTATGAGAGCAATGAAAGCCAAAGAGTTCTCGCCATGGCCATGAACCAAATGTATCCATAGGAATGACGGGCGAAGATTCCCCACCAAATTCCTGACACATCTGAGGTTGCTGACCAAGTTACAGACCACCTCTGAAGCAGAGGCACACAGACAGTTCCCAGCTGAAATATTTCTGCACAAGGCCAGAAGAGGAACTATAACATTCCTCTCTGGTCACCATCCAGAAGAAGAATATCCCATTTAGCTAAACAAGATGCACAATATCCTATTAAGAAGGCTTTCTAAAATGAAAACTAAATTAATAGGAAACAGAAGGTATTTTGATTTCAGTTTCTTCTGTACAGCATTAATGGTTCCCATATGTCCACAGTCAGCTGGCTATGGTGATTTTTAGATCATTTATGAAAACCCAGGGGCAAATAAGTAGCTTTCAATAAAAAGTGTTCTATACACTGACAACCCTTAGACATTTACCCATTCTTGCCTCAGTGATGATGCACACAGCAGCTTCTCTCCAGAGTCAATGGAATGGCACAAATCCTGAGGTGCAATCCAGGGTTACTGGGGCCAGGTCTGTACCTCAGGTAACCCTGACAATTCCAACTCTGGTCAGAGGTCTGGAGGAGCTGCAGGGCCACCTCCATCCATATCCACCTCTGCCTATAGATCTGTTCTCGTCTATCCTCTGCCCCAGTGCCATCCTGCCAAATGTCTGCTATCCAGAGGTCTCCAATGCTGAAATCCCTGGAAACCTACCACAGTGCTTCGTTATTATTAACACTGGAAAGTCTTTTCTTATGACTTGAGAACCCACAAGTATGTGAAAAAGATTATTCCACTTCCTTTCACAGCAACATTTTATTTGAAAAATGTCACATCACTTTCACCTTCCTTTGGCAAATCAGCACCTTCAGAGGTCCTGTTTTCTATAACTCTTACTTCTCCCTGAAAGAAAGACTTTGAGGTTCTGGAGCGTGTGCAGGGAAGGGAACAGAGCTGGGAAGGGGCTGGAGCAGCAGGAGCGGCTGAGGGAGCTGGGGGGGCTCATCCTGGAGAGAAGGAGGCTCAGG
>JAWWES010000094.1:69717645-69728003 GCA_035583135.1 Lophotriccus pileatus
CTAGTGAAGATTTATGAAATTAGGGTTCCTTTGCTGACTTTGGCAGGAATCAACAAACACATGAACTCCAGGCTACAACATCCCCACCAAATCAAAAAACCCCATCATTTCATGGCTTCATGGGTGAAAACTTGGCCAGGGGGTTTTGTACCCAACCACCCACACTTCAAGGGCTGGTATCTCTCTACAATCCCTGATGGACATAGCCAAGTGTGGCTAAACACTGTGTCTACAGACAAAATTATCTGTGTACCTTGGGCAAAGAACAGGACAAAAGTGAGTGCCACCAGCAGCTGATCCCTGGGTATACCCAGCAGGGCTCTAAGCCTGAGACTTTATCAAACTCAACATCTCCCATTGCTTTGCTTTAAACAACATTCACAACCCGGTTAAATCAGTCACCTACCTTTGCTATGGAAGTTGAGAAACACACAGTCCCTTTCGGCACTTCATTTGCAGATATAATAATTTTCAGGAGAGGAAGCAGCTGCAAGGAGGCAATTTCCTAAGCTTTCATGCCTTTTTTCTTCCTGACCACAGAATGTTTTGAGCAACACAGGCTATTCTCTTCACTCCACAGGCCAAGGATGGAGAAGATAAAGAATTTACAGGACCCCATACTGAGGAAAATCCTCAACCCACGGGCCTGCTCTTCCAGCTACACACAGAGACCACAGGACTTTTTTCCTAAACCAGATTAAGGAGTATATTTTAGAATGATGACGTGCAGAAGATTTAAATGGTCTACTGTTCCCATTAGGTATATTTAACCAGCCTTGTTACCAGAACACTGTACCTTATGTCAAGCCTCCATAGGTCTCACTCCAGCCATTCAATCTGGTTAAAGTAGTCAAAAAAGAACATTCTACTGAAGAATCATAGAATGGTTTGGGTTGGAAGGGACATTCAAGACCATCTGCTTCCAACTCCCTGCCACGGGCAGGGACACCTTCCACTATCCCAGGTTGCTCCAAGTCCTGTCCAACCTGGCCTTGGACGTTTCCAGGGATCCAGGGGCAGTCACAGCTTCTCTGGGCAACCTGTGCCAGGGCCTGCTCACCCTCACAGACAGCAATTCCTTCCCACTATCCCATCTATCCCTGCCCTCTGGCACTGGGAAGCCATTCCTCCTTGTCCTGTCCCTCCATCCCTTGTCCCCAGTCCCTCTGCAGATCTCCTGGAGCCCCTTCAGGCCCTGGAAGGGGCTCTCAGGTGTCCCTGGAACCTTCTCTTCTCCAGGTGAGCCCCCCCAGCTCTCCCAGCCTGGCTCCACACAGGAAGTGATATCACTTATCTTTGACTCCTGCCAACGTTCTCCATAGACAGGAACAACAAGACACCCAGTCACAACCATCACCTTTAGGTTAAACTGACCAACTGAATGAGACCACAGCATGTGGTATGAGGAGGAGAAATTTATTAGGCTGTTCCTATTTTCAAAGTTGAACTTTTTTACTGAAAAGTCTGATTTTAAACCCATACCAAGAGCAACGCAATCTCACAAACCTGTGGTTTTTTAACAGTCCCTTTGACCACCAGAGCTTGCATCACATTGAAGATTAAGCATCTCCATTATTAAATCTTCCAAGGCAAACCTGAATAAAATCAAGGCTTAGTTCCTTTAAGAGTATGTTCATTAAGCTGACACTGAATTTTCACTGACTAATGGTGAGTTTGAAACCAGCTTACTTGATCCACCAGAAATCAGATTTCCAGCTACAGCTACAGTTACATGTTACTGACATTTTTGTTTTCTTCGTGTTCTGTGGAGCAAATTTCTTTTACTTTGCAGCAAAAGGCAATCCTCAACTAAAATATAGTGCTGAGAGAATTTGAAAAAGTATTACTGTGGAAAATAAAGGCCATTACATTTGATTTATGGGGTGTGTGTGCACATGTACTATCCATGCATTCTGTTTACTTGGAGGACAAAACTGTAGCTTACACTGTACTAAAATCCCACCCCAAAAGACTGTAATCCCCTCTTATAAAGAGCCATCTGATCAACATTTTGAATTCTGATAACTCAGTAGGACCGTGCCAACTTCTAATAGGTAAAAATTAAAGTGTCTTATTACATAACTATATGTTTATGAATATGTATTTGAACATTTTTCCTTCCCTGATCCTGGCACTGTCTATTCTCACCCAGCAGCTGGCATAAATTGAGGAAGCTGCAGTATTGTCTGGCAAATAAGACCAAAAAAACCCAAAAGCAAACACACCCCAAAAAAAAACAACCAACCAAAAAAAGAACAGGGAAAAAAAGGGAAAAAAGACCCCCAAACTAACCACATCAGTCAGCTATATCTACCTTCTAGGGGAAAAAAAAAAAAAGTAAACTTCATCAAGGGGATGACTGCTCCTGCTTGTAACTGTCCCCAGCTTCTAGAGCTGTCCTTCCCTCTTCTACCCCGCAAGAACAGCCTGTTCTCATCAATCTTCCGGGAGGTGAATGCCTTCATCTGACTGCTGTGAGAACACTCTCACCTGCTTATCCCAATCTCCTCTAATCCTGGAGCTCTGGTCCTCCTCGAGAGCTTTTTAGATTTGTCTGAACCAGCAGCAGCTAAAATGAAGGCCTGAGACCCTCCACATGTAAGGGAAATGTAATTTTTATATATATATATATATATATATATATATATATATATAAATTTTATATACATACAAAAATTAACCCAATACATTTATGTTTATTTGTAATTTGATGCAGGTTTGATGAAGGCAAAGAAAAGTCTTCTTTCCACAGAGTTTGGCCAACTCCAATCAATAAAGATATTCTGATGACAGCAGTTAAACAAGGGCATCAAAGATACACTTTGAAATCAACGGGAGTGTGATGCTGACAGCCAGAGGGAAGGTGGAGGTTCCCATGTGAACAGAGGAGAGTATTTTCAGTAGGAAGGGACCTCCAATGACTATCCAGTCCAACTGCCTGACCAATTCAGGGCTCACCAGGTTAAAGCATGTTACAGCACTGGCACAGGTTTCCCAGAGAAGCTGTGGCTGCCCCTGGATCCCTGGAAGTGCTGAAGTCCAGGCTGGACAGGCTTGGAGCAACCTGGTCTAGTGGAAGGTGTCCCTGCCCATGGCAGGGAGTGGAACAAGATGGGCTTTAAGATCTCTTTGAAACCAAGCCATTCTATGGTTCTGTGATTGATGACCTCTCTCAGAAGTCTGTTCCAGGACTTGACCATTCTCTTGGTAAAGAAATGCTTCCTAACGTCCAGCCCAAACCACCCCTGTTCAGTTTTGAACCACTGCCACACATCCTGTAAGTAGATCCTGAGGAAGCTGCAGGGAGCAAGCTGTCCCTCAGTCTCCTCCACTCCAAAGCAGAGAAGCCCAGGCTCCTCAGCCACTCCTCACAGGATGTGCCTCCCAGCCTTTCCTCCAGCTCAGATGGTGTGTCCAGAACCGCACACAGTGCCCGAGGTGAGGCCAACACTGAATAAACTGGGACAACCCCCTCCCTTGGCCCATTGGTTTTGCTGTGTTTGGTGTGCCCCAGGATGTGGTTTTCCCCCCGGGCTGCCTTGGCTTCCTGCAGCTTTACTGAGCCTCCCTGATCACCTGGAAGCCCTCCAAGGACCTCGTGTGAAACACACAGATTATCAAAACCAACAAACAAATGAGACTTTCCTGAAGATTCTTCCAAACCTGCTGTTTCTCTGAAAAAAATTCAGCATCCCAAATGGCCACTGCAATTGTTTTGGTTTAGGTGATCATATCACTTCCAATTTTTAACTCAAACTCCACATTAATTCAAGAAGTGTACACAAGACTACAGCCACAGACTAAACACCTAGCAAAAAGAAGAGTTTGAAAATAGGAAGTGCTGAAATTCGTGATATGTTTACATTTATTTTTTCATCCAAAATTTAAGACTCGAACAAGACAACAGCACGAAGCAAAACATTCAAAGCCACTTACATCCTTATTTGTTTAAACTAGAAATCCGATATTTTCTCTAGTGAAGTCAACTGCAATTTTAAAATAAATATATCAAAGGCAAAAATGTAAACAGCACCAGGCCAACATCTTAACAACACAGAAATGAAGCAAATTGGGCAGGGTATAGAAAAGTGGTATAAAACCAGTATTCACTAACCCCTCTATAAATACAACCTAGGGTGAAACATCATATACAGGATTCAAAAGAAAAATTCCCAGTGCTAATGTTTAAGTAATTGTAATTCATAATCTTCCTCCTGGCGCATGCCAGATTTTACGAGGCTATAAATCTTTAACGTTATTGAGAAAAAGAAAGGTCTTGAAGACATACATGCCATGTGTATTAGCTCAGAGAAACTAGATTAATCTGCAGCAATAAAAAAAAAAAAAAGAAAAGAAAAAAAAAGCCAATTCTGCTAAGCCTGATTAAATATTTAGGTCATATTGTTTCTGCGGCAGAATTTGAAAAATGCGCAGCAAATAACATCTTGGACTGAGTCTGAAGACTTAATCACTGTATTTTCAAAAGGTAGTTATGTTACAACATGACTCTATGGGAAAGCCAATATGAAAGCCTTTAAAAGAAAAATAAATGAAAGTATAAGCTAATTAAACCAGTATGCATTAGTCAACACACCGAGCTATCTCCGTGCACGTGGGCAGAATGTCGTGACGCGCAGTGAGCATTCTACCACTGCTCATGTTTGATAACCTGTGTTCCAGGAAGTCCTGTTAGTCACTGCTTTTCTGTTCCCAAAGACAAACCCAACCGAAACACATTCTGTACTCAAACACTACGTAGATGGTAACAACAACTTATTAGATCACCCGCTCCATGAGAACCAATGATTTATTTTCTGCCTAAAATATCACCTATTGATGTTATTCCACATGGCATAAACAGCTGAAAGGCAAACCATCTATCTGCCACCTCAAGGCCAGATTGGACGGGGTTTGGAGCAACCTGGTCTAGTAGAAGGTGTCCCTGCCCACGGCAGGGGGTTGGAACAAGATGATTTTTAAGATCCCTTCCAATCCAAAGCATTCCAGGAGTCTGTGATTCCTGCTAACAGTAAAATACATCACATACATCAAAATGCAAAATGAGAATTTTGGATTATGCTTTTCATTTTTCTTTATTACACCGCCACTGAGGACATAATGAACTCTGGTACTGATGAACCACAGCAGAAACACTACTGTGTATTTGTTTTTCAGTGCCTGCTGACTGAAAGAAGCTGACTGAAGACTGCTATTAAAGACTGACATGCTATGATCACAGAAAGGTGGTTTGGGCTTCTTTGGGGTGAGTTTCTGCCACTGTGGTGTTAGCACAGTTAAGCTTCTTAAGAAATTCCTCATTTTTCATTCATTTTTTAAAAAAATTATTATTCTTATCTTAGAGTCATAAGTACAATGAGAGAGACCTTAGCAGGTTTGTAGCCCAATCTCCTGCTCAAAGCAGGGTTAAAGCTGAATCCACACCTGAGCAGGGGTTTATCCAGTGGGACAAAGACTCCAAAACTTCTCTGTGCTGCTGTGCCAATACTCCCCTGACCATGAAAAATTGCCTTCTTCTCTCTCTCATCTTCCTGTCACAAACTTCCACATAAAGAGCCTGGCACCCTCTCCTCAGTAACCTTCTCCTACACCAGGGAATGCTGCTCACCCCTTCTCTGACCCTCCTTGCCCTCAAGCCTGTTCTCCTGGAGGCTAAACAAGGCCAGTTCCCTCAGACCAACTTCCTACACCAGCACCCAACCACCACGGAGCCCTCCACTGAACTTGCTCCAGCTGGGCAACCCCTCTCCTGTGTCTAGAGGCCAAAAAACCTGGATGCAGTTTTCTGGACATCTTCCAGTGCTCTTGCATTGTCATGAGTCAAATCCCATGGGGCTCCCAGGTGCTTTTCACCAGGTCCCATGGACATGAATGTGTCAGTTCTCCAGTAATCCCTGACTTGATCCTTTTCCACTGCTGGCACTTTCCTTCCGCCTTGACCCCCACCTAACTTCCTCATCTAAGCAACGTTCTCATGGCTTTCTAAAAATACTTCATCCCTGCAGGCCTTCTTTTCAGACACAAGCATCCCTAAATTTATATCTTATAGGATAGAGTGATGACAGGATTGTAAATTACATTATTGCAAAACAGCAGTTTTGGGGCGAGGGGTCATTACAGGGTTAAAGGTGCCATAACAACACAGGAAAAAAAAAGGATGAAAATTATTTAAATACTTAAGAAGCGATTATTTGTGATAATGTGTCACAGACATAAGTTCCCATGCCCTGAAGCAGCACTCTGTCACAGTATTGGCCAAATGTACAAAAACAGGCTTATGAGAGGAGAATTATCTTTACGCATGGAAAGTATTTATAGTGAAGGAGGGCAAGGAAATGAAAACCAAACAAGTTCTGGAGATGTCTGATAGACTGAAAACAAAAGGAGAAATATATGAGATTCTTCTATAGAAAGGCCAAATTACTTCTGTACAGATGAAGTTCCACCAAAAGAACAAAAGGATTTGTATATTAAAAGCAGACACAAGCAACTGATGACCCATAAGCAGAAAAAGATATGAAAGAGCTTGGAGGAAATGTCTATTCAGTTCTGATGTTTCAGACAAAGGGAGAAGGCTTTAATCACCCAGATGCACTGGTTACTTGGAAGGCACATATCCCTGGCAGCTTAAGAGATGCTACTATGGGAATGTTGTTTTGGAAACCTCCTGCGCTTTTATCCCTTGGCTAGACACTTGTGATAATTCACAGGCTCTGCACGGGATTACAGGGATGCTACGACACCCTCATTAACGGGGACATTTGCATCCCCGTCTGCCTGGGCCTGGAAAATCCTCCCTCGGGAGTCGGGAGACAGCGGCTGGAGCACTCAAGAGAGGGCACAACTCAGCCCCTGCCCTGCTCCGCAGCAGGATTCACCCACCTCAGCCCCTGCAAACTGGGGCTCTGTGGAGAAACACCCACTTGCGGACCTGAGCGCACAATTAATGAGCTACAGAAACATGTCTCTACACAACTTCACAGAAAATTTATCTATTCACTGCAGAACTAAGTGTATTTACTTTACCTAAAAGCCTGTTCTTTCCTTAACTTGCTCAAGGCCATTACCATTAAAAAGGTTGAGTCATTCAATGGTTATAAAGGCCTGGTGCACATTAAAGTTGTTAAATCCTGATTCTCCTGTACCTATAGTTTCACCCTGCATTTACACGTGTCAGATGATTCAAAGTGCAATATTCTCCTTGTAAACTACAGTGAGAGTAAAATGTGGTGGTAAATACTTTGAGTACTTAAGAGACTTAGAAATTTCATAAACTGTTGTTTTGCACTTCTAAAATCCATTAGAAAGCCTGTTTGAAAATCCTCACTGAAGTGTGGGGTCTGAACAAACTAAAAATTTCCATGTGTGGTGGAAAGGAAACTTTTCAGGAGCAATTTGGAGGGCACAGACACAGGTTAGTTGAATGTTAAACTGGTCTGCTTCTCTTCCTGCAGGCACTGATACCTATCCTGGTTTCACACACTAGACATATGTAATGGTATCAGTTAAAATGTGAAATAAGCAGCAGCCTGACAGAGAAAAAAAAAAAAAGGGAAAGAAAATATTTATAATCAATGCTATATTTTTTGCTATATTTTTGTTTCATTCTAATGTTTACTTAGAGCCATAAGACTATTCCAGTTTGTCAGATAAATCTTTGTAAGTTCATTAGTCATTAACTTCTCTAGATCACAGTGAACTGGCCTTTTCCAACGAGAAAATTTCTAAAAAGGAAAGAGTACATGCTGTATCTGAATAAAGCATTAATGAGCCAAATACCCTGCAACTGAGGATAAATGACAGGTTCAAGCAAGTCATTATCCTCAGTCACCTCTACTTCTGTTAAGGAATACTGTCCCATACATACGCTCCATTCAAAACAAACTAAGACAAGACTCCAGTTTCTAGGATTTTACTGGAATGGCAAATAATAGTTTCTAAAAGACTACTAGAAATCCCTTGTTTTTTTAAATCTCAGGAAAATCCTCTGCAGGACAAATTACTTGTAAGTCAAACAGACTTTCTATAATGCAAAGGCTATAAGGATTGCATCCAGATGATCTTTAAGGTCTCTTCCAACCCAAACCACTTCATGATCCTCTGTACACTGGACACTCAAATCCCAAATAATATAGTGGGATACAACCCAGTAAACATTTTATTACCTTTTTTCCCAAGGCATCTAAAAGAAATCAAAATTGTACTAGCAGGACCAGAATAATGTTCCTGGCTTCTCATTTTTGCTTCCTTTAGCTATTAAACATGCAGAAAACTTAAGTGATGCAACTCAGAACAACCTCTGCAAATTCATCTGTAAAACAATACTGGAAGTGTATCAGAAAAACAGTAACTTCTGTCATGTTACCTCAGATATTTCTTCCTCTTCCTCAGAAGAGAGCCACAAGATCACCAGTTTAAAGGTTCCACTGAAGAAGAAAAGTTTAATTCCCCAATTTGAAGACTATTATTAAATTACACTGTTTCCAAAGAGCTTACATGGGACACTAACTATGAATGGGCCATTCACAATAATTAAAGATGGCACTACAGAGGCCTTCTCCCTCAGAACTCCAGCTCTCTGTGACATGTGTGATGGTCTAGATTCCCTGAAACAGGGATCAAGATCCAGCAAACCTCAGTTCCATGATGATTTGCAATACCTTCATGTAATCACACATTCTGCCAAGAAATGACTTGCAATCTGTAAGACACTGAAGTACCACACGATTTTCTGGATGGCAGAAGACAAATGAGTTGTATCAGTGCCTTGCCCCCACCCCCCCCCAAAAAATGACAAAGTTATAAAATTATCCCACTGGTTGTGGCCCACAAGTCAGGCAGAGACACAAAAAGTGGCCGAGGGAAGACCAGGCTACTTTTCCAAAGGTGAGCTCTCAGAGTGGTGCACATTCAGGTACTAAATACCTTCTCAAGCAAGGTCAGCAATCAACAATGTCAGTTTTAAGGAGTCCTGTGCCATTACCGGCAGAGCAGAAAACAGTTCGATCACTCCGCTCCACGTCAGGAGACCCTGAGACACGGAGAAGCAACCTTTCCCCAAGACCCCTTTGTGGTTCACCCTGATCCAATCTATCTGCAAATAAAGCTGTGAGTCTGCCCATCTGGGAAGTCTCCATGACCCGTGAGCTGTGGGGTCCTGGGCTGCAAACACTTCCAATGGCACGCGGGGCGCTCGGCTGCCCGCAACAGATGGGGGGCCAGGGTATTACTGCCCCATCAGGCGCCCACTCAGAATCCCCAGCAGGTTCAACCAGGCTTAAACCAAGTTCAATGATATTTCCATGTTGGAAACAGCTGATATCAGCCTAAAACCTCGCCTCCATATGTTACACACAGGCAAAAACAGGGGAGCCCACATGGAGTACTCCTCTTGTTGTTGACACAGCTAAGGGAGCATTTTAGTACATCTGACCACAACTACACTCAATTCTAAGTAACAAAGGATGCTTCTTTCCTTTTAAAAATTAACTTAATTCTATTTGCATCGCTAAGTCATGCCAGCAACAGCACATTTGCTATTAATATTCTCTTTTCCCTTGTCTGAACAATTGTTGTCTCCCCTTTTGTCACAGCCTTTCCTACTAATTGCAATGACACCTCCCAATTTTGGAAGGGCTGATCAGCTTATAAGCTTCCCCACAGCTAATCTAGGTCAACAAGCTACTAATAAGGCCAGCATATGTTTCTTTTATTTAACGCTATTGAGATCTTTATAAATCACTTCTGTCTCCCAACAAAAGCCACTCCTTGGATTTGAGAAGCTCTGTATGTTTAAGCAGTAACAGCAACAGAACAGAACGAACAGTGTTAAGAAGCACCTGTACAGGGAGCACTGTGTCCGTGAACGGCTCGAGGAAGAGCACAGTAAGGTTGCCCAAGGCTGACCAGGTGACTCAAAAGCTCTCCCCAGGTACCCTGCTGCTGACACAACTGGCAGTCCACGGGTGAAAAGCAAAGTTCAGACCCAGTGGTTTGAAGCTGTGCTTGATTTTCCATTTCCACCGTGTCCTCTTTCAAACACAGCCTGAGCATGAGAATATCATGAAGGCCCTTTTTTCTGAGAAGACATTAGTTTCCACTCTACTTGGAACATTTAATAAGAATGGGATTATCATTTCTCAAAATACCACACTGCATGGGGGTTTAAAAAAAAATCTCATTATAAAGCAGTTCATTATAAACAGAATATCACTTTATCACAGAAACATGGAACCGTTTAGGTTGGATAGGACCTTAAAGACCATCTGCCATGGGCAGGGACACCTTCCACTAGCCCAGGTTGCTCCAAGCCCCATCCAACCTGGCCTTGGACACTTCCA
>JAWWES010000094.1:69737898-69758200 GCA_035583135.1 Lophotriccus pileatus
GGAGGGACAGCACAAGGGGGACTGGCTTCCCAGTGCCAGAGGGCAGAGTTAGATGGGATATTGGGAAGGAATTGCTGTCTGTGAGGGTGGGGAGGCCCTGGCCCAGGTTGCCCAGAGAAGCTGTGGCTGCCCCTGGATCCCTGGAACTGTTCAAGGCCAGGCTGGACAGGGCTTGGAGCAACCTGGGATAGTGGAAGGTGGCCCTGCCCATGGCAAGTGGTTGGTCTGGATGACCTTCAATGTCCCTTCCAACCCAAGAGATTCTGGCATTCCATGAATCTTTGTCTCTTGAAGCTCTTTCACACTACAAGAGTCATTCTAAATAGCATCCTCGTTATGACTCGTGTTAGTTGGTAAGCTGATGCAGCTTGAGATACAGGAGTCCTTTCTTCACTATATATGAAGAGACAAAACAGAAGTTCAGAACACTGAAATAAATTTAAAATCAATTTGAAAAAGGTATGTCCATTATCAGCACTTCACAGTACCTCACTCTTCATCAGCACCTTCCTATTTTTCCTCACAAGGAAGCTAAAATGAAGCCAATGACTGAAACCTACAGATGGGAAAACCACTATTAAATGGTGAAGGTGACAAACATCCCCAGCTGCAGGCTCAGGTGCGGTGGGTTCTGGTAAACACCTTTTGCTAAAAGGATCACAAAATCAGAATACAAGGAAGAGGGGAAGACTCGAGAGGTATTTAAGGGAAGAATGGTCAAGGCTGAGGAACAGATAGGAAACAAGAAATCACTACAAGAAAGCCTTCCACAAATAGCAGGCGATGAGTGGATGTGGAAACCGGTATAATTTCTGGTTATAACAAGTCACTAATACTATTTTAAGACAAAGTGGTGATGGTATAAATGAAAGCAAGTCATCTAAGGAGTTTCAGTAAACAAGGACAACTAGTTGGTATGAACAACACAGATGATTAACAGGAAATGCCTGAAAGACAAAGCAAAATCCACACCTATTTTCACCAAAAAAAGGCAACTGAAAAGTTAAAAAGCTGTTAGTTGTGTAATTAAAGGATTACACATATATGAACTTCACCGCTGCTGGAGAACTTGATCATCCCAGTGCTGCTAAGCATAAATCTATGATCAGATATAGCAAGTTCTGGGGTTACTTCACAGCTGCAAAATGATAAAATCAGTGCAGACAGTCGTTTTGGTTGCCATTAACTGTGATTTCTTAATAATGGCTTATTTATGACTATGTGGATATATCTGTTTTAAAGACAAGATTTTATATAAAAAAATTAATTAACTACCTTGCAACAAAAAATATCTCAAGCTCAGCATTGGAACCTTCCAGAACAAAAATATACTGTTATTTGAAGAATATAGTGTATGATCATTAAGTAATGGTTACACTGTGTAACACATAAATACAAGAGGGATAAGTTGTGGTTGCACATTTCATTTCCTGACTTTTAAATCTTCATTGAAAATCTAACATACTCTTTGTAAAACACAATATAGCTATGAAAATGGGAGGTAGAAAATACTATTTGTTTTGACATGGCACACAATGCAAATCCAAACACATTTCCAGAAGATTACTGAAAAGAAATAATTTCACTGGATTTGCTCTAAAACAATACCCAAGGGTTGGTGGGGTTTTTTTTCCTCTCTGAGGCAAAATACACTTAGCTCACCAAAAAAATAACAACTTAACTGATCAAATCTCTAATAAGGTATTTCTTGTAGTTTCTCATTTAAGAGTGAAATAGCAAAGCATCCTTCTCTCACAAATAAAATGAGCCCCAAGTTTCCTCCCACTCCCTATGGTACTATTTTGTGGGGCACATCCCTGTACTTTATGAACCAAAGTGGGAGCTCCTGATTCACACTAAGCTGGGACTCAGAAGAAAGTCCCACCAAATGCTCTCTCCAAAAAGGTATCCTGATGGGACAGGAGGAATAGGACTGGGATAAGTTAGGTAATCTCCAGTAGGACCTTGAGCCCTCCATTCACACCTTTCTCATCCACCCATGGCTCCCTGTGCTGTATATAAGCCATCAGCCTTCCAGTTTTCCCTCTCTGTAATTCATTCCCTTTGCCCCTAGAGACCCCATTCCTTCTCAGTTCTTTTTTTTATCATCTTCCACTCCCCCACCCTCTCCTTATCATCTTGACATCACAGAATGGTTTGGCCCCAAAGGGACCTGAAAGCTCACCCAGTCCCACCCCTCTGCCATGAGCAGGGACACCTTCCACTAGACCAGTTTACTCCAAGCTCTATCCAACCTGGAGCTGGACACTTCCAGGGATCCAGGGGCAGCCACAGCTTCTCAGGGCAACCTGTGCCAGGGCCTCCCCACCCTCACAGCCAACAATTCCTGCCCAATATCCCACCTAGCCCTGCCCTCTGGCAGTGGGAAGCCATTCCCTCTTGTCCTACCTTGCCCATTCCAGACTTTCATCAAAAAGAAGCCTGACTCCATCTTCCCCAGCATTTTGTCACTGTGTTCCTGCCCTGTCTCTTTACTCATTTCTTCGCTCAGCAGTCCCAAATCTTATTTGTTTCTTGTTTAATCCTTTTCTCTCTCCCCTATTACACCAGCCCATGCTCCCTGTACAGCCAGCCACAGCCTGTTTCCAATTCCTCCCTTCACACCAGGGCTCCTGTTCCTACACACTTTCAACATGGATGTGGCACCTGGGGACATGGGTTAGTGGTGCCCTTGGCAGTGCTGGGGGAACAGTTGGGAGTTGAGGGTCTCAAAGGACTTTTCCAACCTGAAGGATTCTGTGTGGCTTCAACCACTGCCAAGCAGCAACAGAACCACCATGGGGAGCAGAGTGCCCTCCCAGAGGACCTGGAAGGAACACTTACATAACCTTCATCTTGTCCCTATGGATTTCACCTGATAACATGACCCCTGTGCAGGGGAGGATGCAAACAGCCCAGCTGGCTCTGGGAACAGCAAAATGAGAATATTCAGCCACCACGGACGTCAGGGCACCTCTGGTTACATCCGTGCCGCACAGATGGAAACAGACTCCCCATGCCCCCGAGACTGGTAATTTGGTCACAATTAATCACATTATCAGAACAGGGCCCTGGCACAAAGGCCACCTGACAAAGTTTCAAATTCCTAATGCAAAACATGAAATTACCAGAGATTGTTAAAAAAACATGTTGACAGCTGTAAGCACGGACAAAGACGTGTTCATGCCCCGGCCTCGCTCCAGAAATGACAAATGGTTCTCCCTGAAACTCTAAAAACACCGACCTGGGAAAAGGCCAGTCACTGAGACAAATATTCCTTGAAACAGTACACTTACTCCTAAAAAAATAAATAAATTCAAGGTTAAAAAGTTACCTCTGAGAACCTGTTACCTCTCCTCTCCTCCACGGTGAGGAAAGCAACCACAGCTGGCAGGCAACGAAACGACTAGGTGAAAAACAACAACAGCAACCACCATCATCCCTCACATGGCCTTGGGTTTCAGAAGCATGAACCACGAAAATATTCTAAATTTCAAAATCATCTACCTGAAATCAGCACTACAATTGACCAATCTCACTGTTTTACAGATAACATTAAAAAGGGGAAAGAAAAAGGAAAAGGCTCAGTCCTGGGATTGTCTTGTAAAAATAATCAGAGAAAAAAAATTTGGGGTTTTTTTTATGTTTTGATGAACTACTCTTTTTAATACCAGGCTCCTGGACACCTACAACTCAGGGAGCACTAACTGCAGATGCAAAGAGCAGGAGCTCAGATCTACATATACCAAGCAGCGAGATTCTCAGTTTCCCATAACTTTGCTCATGAGATATTTTTTAACACACTAAAAATAAACAGTTAAATTGTGATTTACAGTCTACCACCATTTACTACAGCATGCAGTGCTGTAGTAGTACTAAAAATTACTACATAAAATTTTGTGTATTATGCTGTATTATGTGTATTGTGTATTTTGTGTATGTTATTTTGACATCTGGTGTAATTTTATTGACAGTTTCATAAATCAGAGACTAAAAATCCCCAATAGGTGTGTCCTTTGGGGAATTTGTTTTTACTCATTTATTCTGTTGCTGTTGTTATTGTTATTATTATTATTATTATTGAAAGCAATTGAGACAGTGACCCAACTGCATTCAACTAATTGCAGGAACAGGACCTATGCTTTTGATCATATTTTCCAGGCAGTTAAGACCACATTCTTTTTAAATAAAAAAATCCTTCAGCATCCTACAGCAGTCAAAAAGAGTTTCTGTGGTTTCCTGAGCTCTTACCAGTTGGTATAATCACCAGATTTATAAAACTTTGCTTACTAAAATTAATCTTAAAAATCAATAAGTAAATGTGGGTTAAATGCCACAAAAGAAAATAGCCCATAAATGGACTGTACAGTCATGCTTCTTATAAGAACAGTACACAGGATATAGAGCACCGGAGAGAAAAACAGCTTGATCTAAAATACATCTTTATTTCTTCATAGTGATGGAGAAAAAAAAAGATCCTGACATAACTGCTAGAATTTGGTAGGTATTTGTGTTGAATTAAGGTTTTGTGAAACTGATGCTAGATGCTCACACTTCACAGAAAGACCTACACAGATTTTCTGACTCCCCCAATTCTGCAGCCCTATAATACCCTCTTAGCCTTTAGGAGACATGGAGTTAACATTTAAGAAAATGTGAGATAAATTTCTTACTTTTTACTGTAGTTTTTGAACAATAACTTGCTCATTCATACCTGAAAACATCCATTTAAATAATCCAAAAAGGTGGGTGAAGGGAAGTGATTTATCAGCACGATTTTGAAACCTTGCCCCCACCTTCTCTTACTCCCCATCGTAGCATCTGCAGGAATCCACTACCCACACCTATACCCACTACCCAGAGCTCACAAGAGAAGATGTAATGTTCTCATTTGCACTTTCAGGTCCACATCCCTCAGTAAATGGAATGGCACAAAAGATGTGGATCACTAATAAGCAAGGAATCATCTCTGTAAGGAACACTTAAGGGTTGGTATCACAGTTATCAACTCGTCTATGTCACAGTTCACTCAGGTGACTTTCAGAGCACACAGTTTAAGATCTGAACAAGGAAAGACCTCCTCTTTCTCCTTCACTGCATCCAATCCATCCATGTGACACTCAAATTAAGAGCAGGGGCAAAGAAAAAGCCTTTAAATTCAATTAAAAAAACACTGCAAAGCTGCTTTGCCTCCAAATTTGCTCTCTCCTTCAGCACCAAACATGTCCTAGAATGGGGAAGAGGGTAAAAGAAATGAAGAAAAGGGTAAAAGAAAGAATAGTAAGGAACAGAGGAGGACAGGAGGAGGAATTAAGATTATTCCACACCTGTTCTCTGCTTTGGCTTTTGAGGGCAAAAGTTTGCATTTTCACAGCTTTTTCTGCAGCAGGGCTGTCAGGAGAAGCTCACACAGACAGTCCTGCAGGCTCAGGTACCTCACAGTATCTCACCTCTCACTATCCACCTAAGAAGCAAATCCAGCAAAACTCTGGCCACACTCTGTTAATGAATGGATGCTTCTCACCAGGCACAGGAGGGGGAAAACACACAACCACAGAGCAAAGGAAAGAAGCAGTTAGTGGAAATCTGAAGTAGAATGGCAGATTAAATTCAGAAGAAAATGGAAGAAGCAAAGGCATGACTGAGAAAAAAAAGAAATCAGTGCAGGGTAAAAGGAACAAGGTAGAGGTTGTGTTTTTATTAAGATGGAAAAGTAGTAAACCAATATCCACACTGCACAGCAAACACTACAACTCTGCTGGCAGGGTGAGCTGAAAGGCAAGAATAAACCGGACAAGAAAACTTGATTTATGTTTTCATTTCACAGCTGGATCCTCATTAAGAAATTTTAGGGAAGTCTTCCACTTTTACTCATCCAGTAAGGAATTTATTACAAGACCATGAGTAAAGCCTTCAAAATGAATGAAGAGTGGTGGGGGAAGAGACTGAGGCAGGAACGAAGCCTTGTCTGCTTCAGATCCAACCCTCATCAAGCTCAGTTTATGGGAGAGGTTAAATGACAGGGAACCCAAAAATACACATCACACACGTACACCTCTGGTGCACATTTACAGGTTCAAGGTGCACGAAGTTGGAGGCAGAAGGAAAAAAAGCTTCAGGAAAACATTTCAGTCATCTTCATGGCTACTATAGGTGCTCCTGCTACAAGCTGCTTCCCAAAAGGTGTTGCCAGGAAACTGCAGATAAATCATCTCTTCCTGCTTTCTACTCTCAGAGCTGTAGTAAATAATGTGAAATTTCAGAAAATAAACATAGTAACCAAAAAAAAATTGCCTCCCCTTCCAAAACAGGCTGGAAATTTACCTGGGAAGAGTTCAGTTTAGAAACCTTGAAACTAGCTTCCAACTTTTTTTTTATAATTTCAATAATTTCACATAAACTCAAGAGAGAGTTTCTGTGTCCCAGTCTAAAAATTAAATTAAAACAGTGCAGATATCTCATGCATTATCAAAGCTTTAGAAGCTGGGAAACTAGAACATAGTTGTATTGTCCAAGGTATTGTCCAGCACAGATGGTCAAGGTCCACCAAAGTTAGTCAAAATTTGGATTCTATTATATGGACAACATAAAGTAAAAACGACTCTAGCAGAATGACACAAAAAAATATGCCAAGTAAGGAAGTAACAGTCAGTCTGGAAAATAAAACTCCAGCTAAAAAATCCTCTCAGCTACATTAAACTGGCTAAGCAAAGATTTTAATTAGAAATAAAAAAAAGGCTTCCTGGTGTTTTCCCCTTTCCTCTAGGCCCTCCACTTCCACGGCAAACATTCAGCATCTTTGAGGCAGCCTGCCCGGCTATTACCAAGTTAATTTGTAGCAGGAACACCAGAAAAGACAGAAAAAGAGGTATATGCAGCATTTCCTCTACAGGGGGGAAAGTGTTCGTTCATTTCACCCAGAAAAGTCTTGAAATTACTCTTCAGGTTATTCATCCCTATGAAAGAAATACGTATCTGCCATCAACTTTGGATGAGCCCATCCAGCCTCCTCTGAGGAAACAGATCTGCCAGTGTATCTTCATAAAAGTAAATACTGAAATAATTTTTAGAGCTGAAGGACTATTCGCCAAAACAACAACTCACCACTTCATGAATGGACCGGTTGAAGCCATCGTCCTCTGTGAGGATCAGCAAAATGATAAGAGCCATGTAAACGTGGTGTGAGTTCCTTTCCTCAACGTGGTACAGAATTTCAAGGATTGGCAGCACCTTTGGGGAAGGAAAAACGTGTGCATTAGTTTATTCGTCAAACGCCTCAGACAACAAACAGAGGAGGCTCTAAAGCTCCCATGCCTTTCTCAGTATCACACCAATTCCTCCCTCTTGAAATAACCCCTAAGCGATGATTTTTTCTCCACAAGACAGTCTAAATAAATGCTTTCGTGTGGTCAGACATGGAATTTCAATCCCTAATAAATGGGATTCCCAGCCATACCCACCGTAGGCCCCTCACGCTTCAGTTCTCCTCTCTACACTACGGGGAAAATCAAATTGCTAAACAAGATTCTCACCAGTTCAATCAGGAAAACAGTTGTTTCTGACCATCTGTGCTACCACACGCCTGGTGTGAAAGGACTTTTCCTCATCAAATCTAGCCACGCTAATTGGAGCTGAGGTGAACAGAGGCATTTTGAGTCAAATCCCATTTTGGTGTGCGAGGATGATCCCGGAAAAGAACCAGTTTGGGTTGGGTTAAGACTAGAAAAGGCCTGTTTTTCCAATTTTAGATAATATGCAGCCAAAGAGAACTGACATTATGATGAGAGTTCAGCCCAAGGTCTTGCAACATTTCCACCAGGATGAACAGCTTAAGCCAAAGTCTTGCAATAATAACGAAAATGAGATTTCATTGCAACAGCAAGCATACCTGAATGCTAGTCTAAAGTTAATCCAGATGCAAACGCTGTCCCTCTACCAACTGAAAATTAGCTTTCCACTGGCTCAGTACGACGTGGCTTCCCCAGGCTGCAGAAATAGGCCTAAATCACAAAATACGCTGGAAAAAGGAACTGGAGAAAACTCTCAGTTCCAAGAAGCTTCTAGACACCTAAAGGCTTGCTGTTTTTCAGAACGGGCCAAGTGCAGCAGGATGAATCATGTGAAACCTATTCTGGTGAGCGGCCAGGACACCGAGTGCTTCACAAGCCTCTGAAGTTACCAAAATGTTCTCTTACAATCAACCATCCTCAAAACAGCTGGAACATACTAAAACAGTTTCTATTAAAATGAAATGAGATTGATCTAAATGCTGCAGGCCACAAAACCTTTTGACAGATGCTTTGGTCAGGGTCAAGACAAGACTGCAACAGAAGCTGAGGGACAATGTATTTACAATAATATTTTTATTACTATTAAAGAAATATGAAAATAAAAAATATTACATAAAAATATTTATAAATTGCAATCGTGCTTCTTTTGCCATTTTAAAGAATCCTTCACAAACCTCTCTCTCCAGTAGAAACTTGAGTCAATATCTTTGTGTTTTCTGAATATGGGTCTTGACCAAAGACCAGGTTTTCCCTAAAACATGTAACTGATGTGTGGCCAGAAAACATCAGTCTTTTTCTTGGATGGGGGAAAAGGGAGACAAACACTTAGTCCACTGTTTAAATTATTTCCACCTCCAACATTTGCATGCAGCTTTGACTGCATAAGCTCTTAAGTCCTTTCCAAGTCCAAGAGTTATGATAATAAGCTGCACAGAGCTGGAAGCAATGTAAAACTAACAAAGAATTGCATCTGCAACAGGACTTTGCAGGGAGAACAACAAAAGCCTTGCTGAAGCCAACCAGTGGAACAACTTCTTGGTTTTCTAGGCAAAGCCCAAACAGAATCATTGAAGGGTTGGTGAGAAGAAACCTTTAAAGGTAACTGAGATCCAGTCTGGTTAGTGTTAAATAATACCACACAAAGCACTCTGGCAAAGCATAATCCTTCAGAACAGCTCAGAATATCTTCTCTTTCTAGGCACATTAATATTAGTTCAAACTGTAGCTGAAAAAGTCCACCCATGTTCCTCAAGTGCTCTGAATCCTACCAGTGTGTGGCTACAAACTACATTTAAAAAGCATGCCTTGATATTAAGACATTTCCCTATGAGCCAATATGTCAAAGTCTTACTAAAATTTCATACTACCTACTGAACAGTGGACTGGCTTTCCAAATTACTGCAATCAGTCCTCCTGCCCCAAACAAACCTGTTCTTTCAAAAATTCTTCCCACATCCATTGCCCCGGCCACGATTCCCTTTCCATTCCTCTTTCAGGCTCCTCTCCCTCTACACACCAGATTAAGCTCAGGGAGGCAAATGGCAGCTTAATTCTCTCTTACCTGCCATTATCAGATGAAAACAGAATAAATTCACAGAGTTTCTATAACCCTTCCTCCTTCCAACACTTTTCCCTTTACAGTGATGGCAAAGGGCACACACTGTTAGGACAAGTATTACTGTGCTCAGAACAAAAACTGTTTGACGAGACACGACTTAAATAAAAAAGGTGTAAGATTCAATTAAAACTCTAATTATATTAAAGCAGAAAACTGAAAAGACTCTGGGAGGTGCCAGCTGGAATCTGGAGGAGACAGTTTTCTCCACAAGAGGGAAATCACCTCAGGGAGCTTCCTTCTTGTGCTGTGGCCTTGTCCACCCAGGTACTGACAACAACCACCTCTTTTTGTATTACTGGCCCTTATAGTCAGTAAATAAACCACCACTACTGCACTGAACTCCCCCATCAGGAGCAGCTTTTAACTGGCAAGACACAGCCACCATTAAAAAGTTACTTTTAATCTCCAAAACAAGTGGCAGGTAAAAACAGACACTGAAAATTGCAGGTGCTATATTCAGTCCCAGGCTGGTTTCCCCAGTAAAGGGTTTCAAAACAGTTTGTCTTTAGAAATCAACAAAATACAAGCAGTAACCTGCCTAAGCCAAATTTATACCACAGGAAAAAATACTGCTGTACCATCAGTTGATATAAATACATCATCATATACATTATTTCAGTCCAGTCATGTCGAGCAGCAACAAAAGCTCAACTCAGCAGCCAAAGCAAACACATTGAATAGCTCATTTCTTATAAGCAGAAATCTCATTGGTATTTTTACTTGCACTATTGGTGTTAATACAAACAGGAAAAGGCTTAACATTCTCCCATCCACACACCACGAAGCTATGTCTATCAAATATTTGCTAACTGCATCCTATTTCAACTGTCCCACAACTTCCTGGAGGATCCTTGCCAAATCCTAGATGTGAACATCCCAAACAGCATCAGACATTTAATCCACATTATAATTCTACAACATTATACAAAGTGACATAAGTTTTGAAAGACACACAAAGATCCCGTTCATTCTTGCCAAACAGATTTATTGTAAGAGCAAAAAAGCTGATTTACTACTGATAAAACATGAAGCCCAGCAGAAGGTGAAGGTAGTTACCTATAACTGACAGAGGGAGATTCATATACACATGAGGAAGCGAGCTGAGACAATATCTACTCCAACAGCTAAGAAAAACAAACTGAATCAATTTACAAATTAAACCAAAGTTACAAAAGAGCAAAGATGCGTTTCAAAGACCGTCAGGAAATGTTACAGAGCATCTTCTGGTGATGCTCCCTGGGCACAGAAAGAAGAATTAAAATAGGGGAAAACACAACAAATGGGCTGCACTGAGTGCAATGAAACATGAGCAACCTGCAAAACCCCTGGAAGTTTAAGATGAGCACTGGGCTGCCTGTGGGTGTGATCTCTCACACAGCACAGACCCTTGTAACCTCATTCACCCAAATACCCCTGTGTGAACAGGCCACTGATTTATGCCACAGGCCTCCAAAAAGTCATCCACCCTCATTCAAAGATCATTTTGACTCCAAATTACCTTAACTGTTTTTCTTCCATATCTTCAGGTTGTGAGAATCAACCTCCAGGTGTTACTTCTCATCACCCCTCTCTGCAAGCAGGGAGTCCTCTCTGACCTACCACATCAGCTTCCTGAGCTTCTCCCAGTTTTACTGGCAATTTTAGGGCAAGCAAAAATTAAAATTCTCTACACTGCCTCCATTTTTCAACAGCCTGTAACTATTTTATGAAGTATGGTAGTACACCACCAGAAGTACTAGCACCACTCTTGCCATAAAGGAAGGAATAACCAGGTCAAATATTCAAGTCTCTTCATCTCATTTACAAGACCAAGACTGAATTAGCTTTTTTCACTGCAGGGCTGTAATTTGGAGATCATGATTTCTTTGATCCCACTCCCCCAATCCTTTTTGGGTCTGTGTTACTAAGCAATTAAAACCACTCTACTCAGTTGGTTGCTGCTCATTCTTACCTACCGGCCTGATAAAAACAAGAGGACTGGACAAAGATGTCAGTAACTTGTCAGTAAAGTTACACAAAAAAGCAGCAGTATGCAGGAAGAGCAAAATAAGAGCAGACAGTTTCAAATGCTGCTATCCAAAAAAAACAAACCACCCCCAAAAAACATATTGTTGACTTTTCAGTGATGCTTTTCTAAATTTTCTCAGATTTTCCCACAAAGTGTTAAATGTTGCTGATGATTTCTGGGATTTTTTGAATTTTTTTTTCTTTTAGGTGATAATATATGAAACTATCCCACATTGCAGAGCATCTGAGTCCCTGCATCTGGAGTTGTTTTGACATATGCACCTCCTGGTTTTTCTGAAAGTTTTACAGTGTATCAGAGAACACGATGCTAGAACAATGCACACACCTAACCTTTTCTTCTCCAAAGCAACCTGCTCCAGTGGAAGGTGTCCCTGCCCACGGCAGGTGGTTGGAATGAGATGAGCTCCAAGGTCCCTTCCAACCTAAACCATTCTGGGACTCTGTTTGATGATTCCAAAGGCACAGCAAATTGTTAAGGTTAGCAGCTGTTAAACTTCTCATATCACACACTAACTGTCCCAAAAATTATACATGACCATTTGCTCAAAGAACTCATGCAAAATGACCCAGCCCTTGCCCAGATAATCTGCAGCAGACGACACAGGAGTTCAGCCTTGAATCAGTTCAGTATCAACCACCTCACCCCCGTTTGCCAACAGTGGCGTCTATCAACTCCGATTTTAGCAATACATCTGCTGGAACTTGGACCGAAACCAAACTCACTCCATATCTGCCATCAAACAGGCAAGGGATCTAATTACCTGGCAAGATTTCAAATATTAAAATGGAAAGGGTTCTCTATTCCGTTACCAATCCCCCTAGACAGCCATTATCTTATTAAAGGAATGCTTTTTAATAAGTAAGATTTGTTAAAGTGGTTTGTGACATGACTAAAGTGGGGAGCATAAGCTAATTTATAACCTACAAAAACCATACCAGGTGTCTGTTATATTGCCCATTAACCACAATCCTATTTAAGTGGCTAAAAACTCACTACAGCTGTATTTCTATAAAACCTGTGAGCTGCTCCATGAGGAGTTTCAGTCTCAGGTCAACCCTGTAAGACATTTGGCATGTTAGTCAAGTTACAGCTCATTCTGTTAACTATTATTCCTGAATGCACACAGTAAGCTCGTGCAACTTTTTGGCCCAAATATCTAAAAGAGATAAATAAAAAAATGAATAGACTTATATCTGCCACCAGTTTCTTTATACCATGATCACAGAAGTGAGCAGGTTTGACCTGGATCACAAACAGTGGCACAGAGAGAGAGGGAAAGAGACAGCCTTGTAGCTTTACCAGTACTACCCTTGACTGCAGTGACACGTTTAGCGTGACACTCCTGAGATGACGTAACAAAACTGCATAAGTGAGCTAGAACTGGTGAAAAAGTGAGGTAGAACCTCCTACCCCCACTGCAGAACAGGGACCACCGGCAGCTGGTGACACCCAAGGTCCCAGGACCAGCCCCCTGTCATGAGAATCAGGCAGGCAGAGAAAGACTTACCAGGTTTTCTATGTCTGTCCGTGCCAACACGTACGTCCGCACGTTGCTGTTCTGGTGCAGAAGCATGTACAAAAGGAGAGTGGCCTGATCAGACTTCTGCTGCTCACACAAAGCTGTGTATAAGCTGTTAAAGTTGATCTGGAAAGCGTGTGGACTTGATGACGAAAAAGCAGTGTTATCTGAAATAAAGAAATAAGAGAAAATTTTGAACAAATACGTTTATCATTCAGATAAAAATCTCTCGGTGAAATATTTTATACGGACACCACAGTGAGGAGGAAATAAAAATCATCCATAACTCCTATCAGCAATGGTCATAAACCTTAATAGGGTCTCATGAAGCTTCAGCTGTGCCAAAAAAGCTGAGGTTGTCCTCCCACGTGGGGTCCAGTTACACCCCTCTACCTGCACAAAACACTCATCTTTCTTCATAAAGCTGTTCTTTTTGTCCAAATGGCTTTCACTGCTAAGAAGGAATGTGGTCCCAGGAGATGCTGCAAGTAGAACAGCTACAATATCTTTTCAGGAACCAATATGCTGACAATTCACCCCAAACTTCCAGGTTTAGTTCCCTGGCATCAATATGGAGTATCTCCCACTCATCCATTCCTTGGCATGAAGGGGATATGTGCATAGGTCAAGACTACCGTGGTATCTCAGTGAAACATAGACATTGTCAGGACTTTAGATGTGTGTGGTGGGGAGTTTCATGGGTTAAGTGGTGTGAAACACGACATCACATCGTCTGACATCCCTCAAAGTAACAGCAGTTTGTTCATATTCACAATACACTCTGTGCCAGAGCTGGAAGTGAAAATAGAACAGATTTCTGTTCACAGAACCTTTACCAGTTTCAATAAAAACTGGTGAACATCTGCACAGATCTCTGTGGTCTAGGAATTTCCAGTGGAAACAGAAAAGGCTAGAACTCAAAGGGGCCTTTTAAAAGAGATGGAGAGTGAATTTTTACATGGGCAAATAGCGACAGAACAAGGGGGTTTTAAACTGAAAGAGGAGACATTTAGATAATAGATTAGGAAGCAATTCTTTTCACACTGAAGGTGGGGAGGCCCTGGCACAGGTTGCCCGGAGAAACTGTGGCTGCCCCATCCCTGGGAGTGTCCAAGGCCAGGCTGGACGGGGCTTGGAGCAACCTGGGCTAGTGGAAGGTGTCCCTGCCCATGGCAGGGGGTGGAATCGGGTGATCTTGAAGGTCCCTTCCAACCCAAACTCTACTGTGGTTCTCTGATTTGTAGCCCGTATTGTTGGCAAAGTTCCTAAACAGCTTTCAGCGCAGAAGAATGCGACAGTCGTCACATATTTTGAACAACATTTCCCCCCGCTCTGGAAGGAGAAAGTGCTTGGGAGCCCTGTGGGAGCCCCCCAGGAGCCCTGGCACCCCTCAGTTTTCTGGGGGGCGTGGTGGAGCCGCCGTGCCGGGGAGCCGCTGCTTCCCTTGGCCTGGGCGAGGGGTGGCAGCTCCAGCCATTCAGCTGGAGTCAGCAGGAGCCCTGGAGCAAACCCTCCTCCTGCCTGCGGGAGCCGGGAAGCGCTGCCGCGCACACGGAGGCGAGACGCGGCCCCGCGGCAACAGGAACCCCGCCTGTCCCAAAACAACGCACCCACGAGCACAGCAGAGACCCAAACCTGCCCTTTCTGAACTAATGACCACAGTCATGGACCAACTGGAGTAAAGCCTCCTGCTCCGGGTGAGAATTTCTCTCCACAAGGGAAGGTTTGGATGTGGACAGTAAAATCAGAACAATTCCCTCCTTGAGAAGTGTCCACTGACTTACCAGCTTCACCTCTGTGGATGTTTAAACTGTGCCACTTGGATTTTTAGCATTTCACTATCGGTAATAAAAATCTAAACAGAATGAAAGAAACTTACCAGCAACAGCAGCACAATCCTGTGTTATTCTACAGAACATTAAACTGATCAACAGAAAAATTAACCTATTCTAGACCATGCAGAATAAAAAAAACCATCTTGAATTCTACTAGTTTTGTCACAATTAAATTATATAAATTACTTCAACAAAAATCCATTTCTCTTTTTATAGTCAGATCATTCTGAGAGGAACAAGCCTTTTTTTTTTTCATCTCACTTGCCTCATACCAACCCCTCAGAATGTTTACAAGAATCAAATTTAAGCTCAATTATGAGTATTACAACTGGAAACAAGTTTCTGGGAAACCATAAGTCATTCTATAACCGTACACAACTAGAGGAAATACAGCTTTTTATGCTACTTTTGACGTAGAAGAAGTTCTTTTAAAATTTTATAATGACAAGTGTATAATACTTCCCAACGAAATTTACTAGCTATTAGTGAATTTAATCAAAGTCAACCAAAATAAAACATTAATGGAACCCTGCAGTTTAAGAAACAGAGCAAAACAAAACCTTTATCAACAACTTGATCTCAACCACCTGTAAATGGCATACAATAAATCCCAGGAGCACATTAGGATTCAGAGTTCTTCTAGTGAGAACAAACCTCCATCCTCATGACCTAACAAAATTTCCTAGGTAAAGGTAAATAATTTAGAGCTCAACGTGATAAATACTTAATGGTTCAAGGCATACAAAAACTGTCTGAAAGTGAGTAACTCAGAGGGATTACTGTGGCTTCACAGGCTGTCACACACCTCCTGACCTCTGTGCACGCTGTCACGTTGCACAAAGCCAATGAAAGGTAAAACCCCATGGCTCAAACTTAGAGATTTAAGTCCATAAAACATATATGGGAAGTATATTAACCTTATTAAAATTATTAAAATTAATCTCATTAAAATTATTTTTTTTTCTCACACTTGCAACACAAGAATATAGTCACAGCAAATCCATCCACGTAGCAACTCAATTGCTTATCTTCACTCTAAGGAACAGGACTCCAGCTAAACAGGATTTCTCTATAAAATTTTAGGTGGCTCCAGCAGACTCTTGGATAACCCACCTACTTATAGGTCAGTTTTATTTATATTTTATGAAATTACGGAGTCACAGAACCATCAAATTGGAAGAACTCTTCAAGATCATCTAGTCAAACCGTAAACAGGACTAGAATTACAAAGTTTTCTAATATTTCTCAAGCCTGAAGGACAAGGTATCCTCCTTCTGTCCCTACCATTAAGTTCCAGCAGCTGAGGAACTTCACCTCAAAACTCCCAGAAGAAAAGGCACAATTGCTGCTCCTCCTTGGGCTTGCTGGAAGAACAACAATTTTTGGAAAGAGAACCTCTAAGCAATCACAGCAGCTTAAAATTCACTTCCAACAGTTCACGCTTAGGAAATAAGAACAGATACAAACCTTGTGTGTTCTTGAAGGACATAATAGCTTGCCTGTAGGGGTTGGGCATGTCTGGGGCATCAGTCAGGTTGGCCAAGACCAGCAGCAGCAGCAGGCTCTGGCTGGCAAGCGGGGAGCACTGCTCCAGCTGCGGAGACGCTTTGCTGCCCACCCCGCCGAGGGTGAACACCGTCCACAGGCCAGCTGCAGAGGAGAGCACAAAACAGGAGGTTAACGTCTCAATAAGCAAAACTCCGGGGTTAGGTTAGTTGTGAGAGAGAAACTCTTCCCTGTGAGGGTGGTGAGGCCCTGGCACGGGTTGCCCAGAGAAGCTGTGGCTGCCCCTGGATCCCTGGAAGTGTCCAAGGCCAGGTTGGAGGGGGCTTGGAGCAACCTGGGATAGTGGAAGGTGTCCCTGCCTAGAGCAGAGTGTGGAATGAGATGAGCTTTAAGGTCCCTTGTAACCCAAACCATTGTGTGCACTACATGGTGCACATACAGCTCCAGTATAAAGCCAATACAAAGTCCCCAAATGCTGCTCATCAAAACTCATTATCACACAGCTTAAAGTTTGAGGTTTGGGCCTCAAACACAGAGCCATTTTCATACTTACAGCATTAAAAAAACCCACAAAAACTCCAACACTAACTGCATCTGAAATTCATGTTCCCAGTTACAGCAGCACTGGAGAACCAAGCTGACCAGCGACGTGCCCAAGTACCAATTAGAGCAGAAGGAGCATCAAGGGAGGATTAGAAGATTCTCCTCATCCCTCTCCAGAAAGTCCATCAGTCCTTATTTCCTTACTAGTGCTCATGGCACTCTACTATACCACTGAAAAAAACAAAATAATAAGGAAAGCAGCAAAACCGAAACAAAGATGCTGCAAACTCAGCATTGCTGGGTTTAGTTTTTTGCTTTGGGGGACAAAGTCAGGGAAAAGGACAAACCCTCCATGTTTATCACATCTGGGCCCTTGATTCATTCCCAGGGGAATAAGAAGCAGACCCTCTCAATCACAGTGTATTACATTCATCCATAAATGCCTGCCTAGCAGTTCATCTTTTTGAATGTATCTTCAAACTTTATGGCACAGACTGAGCATTTCATCAAATTATTAATTTAATAGGCCAAAGCCTTGAGTTATACAGAAAAAAAAAAAAAAGAAAAAAAACTCAACTAAAAAAAAAAATAGAAAATTCTTATTTCCTCTTTTAATTAATGCCTAAATTGAAAACTAATTACAATTTTTCCCACTTCTGAAAGAAGATAGAAGTTAAGGAAATTTAGTTTTCAATCTCCTAGTCTGAGAGATTCAAGGTGCAAATGATAAAATCCTGTAAGCCCTGTGAACGCAAAGCATTAAGTGTAGTGTAACCAATTAAAAGAATTTCAAGCACCCTACAAAATTTCAAGCCACTCCAAAGAGCGCTTTTCTTCAGATGTAATTATATAGTCAGATTATGTAATAAACCAGTGCTCCCTCATCAGCACAATTGCAGGGCAATTACTGCCATGTCAAGGGCAAGGGAACTAATGCCACTCAGTGTTAAGCAGCTTGAGGGAGTTCTTATAATAAAAAGCACTATAATTACAGCCTCCTTAGCAAAAATTTCATGTTCCATTAATAACCCTTTATCACCATGGTTTCGATCCACTGCCCTTTAAATCAGAATGAATGACGCTGACCACAAAGTTAGTTTTTTAACTCTCATGAGTTATCCAGAGGGGTAACATGCAAAGAAATTATTGCAAGAAAACCACAACAATACGTTTATCATACGTTAAGTGAATCCAAACTCGGCACATTTTCTTTCCTGAACTTTAGTGCAGTTCTCATCTTTTATTTTCCGCCACCCCACCCTTCTGTGGCTGGCATCTGCCACTGCTACACCTCTCCTCAACAGTTAGGAAAGGAGGGATGTGGCCAGAAAATACTGTCGATTAATCTGAACCTTCCACCAGGGAGAATGAGGTCCTCACGTGCAAGAGAAATCTGCAAGTTAACGCATGACCCAGCTAACCTCCTGAAGTCCTCCCTGCCAAGTCCGTCAGAAAAGCAACCCCATGCAACAGGTACAGCAAATTCCTTTCAGTCCCAAAGTCCAGCGTCACATTCAACGCTAAGTACTGGTTGTTGCACCCAACGTACTCAAGTTAAGAGACATTTCTAAAGAAAATACTGTTTCTGATCATAAAACGAAGACTAAAGTGCTGACTGACAAACAGCTCGGGAGGACAGTGAGACAGTGTTTCTAGTTCTAGGTAATAAGCTCCTAATATTTCAAATATCACTTTGCCAAACCTAGCTTTATATTATGCATATTTCAAAGTTACAAGGCATATTTAAATTCTTTTACATGCAAAACAAAGCAGCTTATGCTGCAACCCCTCAGGAGCTCTGCTCGGTATATTCTTCTCAGATCTAAAGTTAACAGAAAATACAGGAACAATACATACACTGATACAGTGTGGCCAGAATCATATTTCAGATTCTGCTTTTTCAGAACATCACAGGGAAAAAAAAACACAAAACAAACAAACCAACCAACAAACAAAACCCCCCCAAAAAAACAACCAACCAAAAAAAAAAGATTAAAAGGAAGAAAATGCCATGGTTAAAAGGGATGCAGGCCAGGTTGGTCAGGGCTTGGAGCAACCCGATCTAGTGGAAGGTATCCCTGCCAATGGCAGGGGGGTGGAATGAGATGAGCTTTGAGGTCCCTTCCAACCCAAATCATTCTGGGATTCCATGCTTCTATGAAAATTCCTATATAAGCCAACAGGATAGCCATAGGTGGTTGTAACAGTACTAGTGCTGCCTGGCATCACTACAAGCACGCAGAGAAATTTGGCCTAGACATCAACACACACTTCAACATACAGAGCTTGGATTTCTTTCACATCGAATTTTCACTTTAAATTTAAATTACTCCTATTTTCTTGTCACTTTTGCATATATCCCAAGGGAAATGCAAATTCATGAAGTTTTCTTAAAGCTTTCTAGATCTCTGGGACGTGGCCAAGACAGGATAGGGTTCTCAAAACTAAACCACTGAACTGTGAAATGGAGGGAGGAGTAGATTACCTGAAATAGCATTGTGAGCCAAAGTGCTTCTGAAGATTTATAAACTATTGAAAAGCCTCTATGTTACCAAATCCTACCCTTCTGGTCCTAATTATAAGCCTGATGAAGTTAATAATCCATAACCCTAAAACAGTCTCTTCAATGTTGTTGTGGTTTAACACCACACAGCCAATCATTTGCTCCTCCCTGGTGGGATGGAGGAGAGAACTGGAAAAAAAACAACTGGAAAACTCATGGGTTGAGAATTTTTCTGTTCACTGGGACGGAAAAGGATGGGAAAATGCTGATGATGGCGATGATGATGATGATAACAATAATCATAGTAATAATAGAATATACAAAAGGGTCTCCCTCACTGGGGATATTCCAGAACCATCTGGATACAATCCTGTGCCATGTGCTGTGGGATGACCCTGCTGGAGCAGTGAGATGGGACCAGATGACCCACTGTGGTCCCTTCCAGCCTGAACCACCCTGGGACTCTCTACTATAAGTTTACTTCTTGACACAGTTCCAAATGGAACCGCATTGGTAGAATGTTTGTCAATTAGAGAAATATAAAATCTTGCCAACTATTTCTGTCACATACCTGGATACTTTGATACGGAACTGACTGCTTTCACCTTTAAAACTAAATAATAGATACATTTTTGTCCTTCTCTTCCACCAAACTACCCATCACAGACTTTTTTTCCCCACTCATACAATGTAAGGCAGTGCAAGAAATGAAGGTCTTAAGAGCAAGGTATGTTTCTTTGTGATGTAGAACCCAAGGCCTTCTCTGAGCTGGCTGGAAACACAGTTCACAGCCATGAAAACAAACCCAGGACTTTAATGTAGTTTGACAGTCTGTGAAACAACACTTAATGGCAAAATGAAGTTATGACACATTCATCAAAATAGAACTTTCTTTCACCTGACTGTTACTTAACGCAAACACAGCCCTGCAGAAATCTCAGCCCAATGCCTGGTCTCTG
>JAWWES010000094.1:69764612-69780641 GCA_035583135.1 Lophotriccus pileatus
AACCTGGGATAGTGGAAGGTGTCCCTGCCCATGTCAGGGGGTGGGACTGGATGAGGTTTAAAGACCATTCCAACCCAACCATTCTGTGATTCTATGAAGTTCAGCATTCAGAAAATAACAAAGATCAGCTTTACCACGGCAAAACTGATCTCCTCCCTGTGTTTAATCAGGCAAGAATTAAGCAGCTCCTATGGAGCAGGATGAGATAAGGGGTTAATTCACTGCCTGAATTCCAACAGAACTGATCAGCAGAACCAATGGACCCAGCTCTGCCAGGATGAACCTCTCCTCCTGGTCATAGCTTTCATTATTCCCTCCAATCCATCACTGAATTATGTCTCAAAAGCTACAACTTGGCAACTTCAAAGCCTCATCGTGCCCTTCCTTCTATTGAAACAGACTGGTTTGGAAAGAAAGCCCAGGGAGGTGGTGGATTCCCATCCCTGGAGGTGCTCACGGCATGACTGGACATGGCACTCAGTGCTCTGGGCTGGGGGACAAGGTGGGGATCAGGCACAGTTTGGACTCGATGACCTTGGAGGGCTTTTCCAACTTAAAGGATTCTGGGATTCTGTAACATAAATCCCTGCTTGCTCCTTTCTCCAGCCTTCTGCCCATAAAGGAAAAGAAGATCCCATACAAAACTAAGAAGCAACAGCCAGCACAGCAAAGTCAGCACAGACCTCCTGATTCCCTCCTAGGCCTCCCTCTCCCTCCTCCGAACTTGTGAAGCACCTGAGCACTGGTACCTGCAGCAATTCCAACCAGTTTCTCTTACAGAGCCTTCAGGAGGGCATTTAAAAACAACTAAATAAAACTCCTGATGTAAGTACAGCTGGAAAACTCAGAGTCACAGTCTGGGAGTGCTCTGTCTGCCCCCAGCCACATCCTGAGAAGATTTGCTCACACTCCTTGGAGCCCGCCACCTCTCCCCATTGCAGTGGGCACGTTGCTGTTTAATCCACCCTATCCTGTCTCATCCCTATTTTCCCTCCAAGTGTTAATATTCTGTCAAGCACTAGATAACTTCTTCCTCTACTCCACCTGCTGCACCAAGGAAGAGGAAATCCCCGAGTGTCAATTCTCTTGCTTGAAACCTGGTCCACCAACAACTGCAAGAAGCAACTGCAGGGAAAGTCCCCCTCTGGATGCTGGAACAGGCTCACAGACTTCACAAGGGGTGCTGTGTCCCAAGCCCCACTGGCACGACGCTCTGTGGAACACGCTTCACGAAAGCTCAACGTTCAGACGGTTTTGCTGCCAGTTTTTCAGCAAGTTTCTGCTCAATGTGTGCAAAAGGCAAGTTTCGGGACCTTGTAAATTGGCCAGATTTAGTAAACTTTTAAGAGGGATTGTAAATGGCACATCTCTATCCCCAGCTTCACTCCCCTAAGCCCCCCTCCCCAAATCTCAAGAGCCTGTTCCAAGGCATGAAGGCCTCTAAAACTCCTCAATAAAACAGATGTAAGAATTCAGCATTGGTTAAGTAACATTTTTCCCTAACCTCATTCTCAGAAACAGAAGAACTGTTTTCAATTAAAGCAGTGCCAAAAAAAAAAAAAACCAAAACAAAAAACCTTTAAAAAAAAAAAAGCCTAAGGAAGATGCTCAGCATGAAAAGTTTCATCACAAACAACTGAAGTTTGAAAAAAAAAAAAATTATGAGCCATTGAAAATGGGATTTCACTACAGAAAGTGCTATATAAGCTTATCTTGAGGCATCAATACCAGCTCCAGCCATATGCACATTATTAAAATGGCAGTTTTAATGATGAAGCGCTGAGGAAAACGGCAGTGCTGAAGAATGAAGTCCTATCCCCAGAACAAGCGTGCCACAGGCAACATTTTTCATTATCTTGACTAGCAGAAAATGCCTCCTCAGCTGAAAGAACCCGTCGTCCCTGCTCACCACTCAGGGCAGGACGTGAGTTACTGCCAAGGCTGATGAGCTGTTTTATGTCAGCACCTGCCCTTTGGCTCCGCTCTCTGAACTGACATCAACCCCAGAGGCATCAGACAGGAACACGTTTCTGTCACCAGACACCACGGCTGGACCCAGACCAACAAAACGGAGCTGCAGCACACGAGACCCTGTTTGAAGTCCTCCTATGGATCTAATACCGATTAAATTCCGCGTCTTTTGGGTAGATGGCCAGTGCGGAGGGAATGGTGTTGGGAAGGGGCTTGGTGTACCGAATTTGCTGACTACAAAAACACAGCACTATGGGGGGACAAAAAGGCTGACTAAGTATTACTGACTCTGCCTGTGTATTTTTTTTTCCCAGCAAAAATTGATAGTTAACATTGAAATTATATAGAAACATGTGCTAACACTCCCCAACTTTACTATTAAAGACTAAAATTACATATAATGTATTGAGAAAGTTTTGGTTCCAAAAACTGATTCACCAATTTATGGAATGAATTACATAAAGATTTGCATTTATATGAAAAATTATATTTAGAGGCAGTTTATTTTGTCTCCAGCATGCACGTTCAGTTCCAAAATGTTTCATCTTCAGTACCCACAATTTTTACCACGGGGCGAGGGATTCCTCTGGGCTTTTCCTGTTCCTAAGGATTTTGCAGTAGTGCCAAGCCATGAGGGGCACAGTTAGGAAATACTGTGGACAACCCATGATCGCCTCTCTGCCATCACCACAACAGGGCTATGCCCGGGCCTGAGAAGGAGCAGCTCATGTAACTTTTTAATACAACATTCCACGAAATTCTTGTTGTGTGTGAGATCAACCAGGAAGCCAAAAAGCCAATCTGGGCAGATGACTGCCCTCGGGGGTGACACACAGTACCACTGCCTCCACATTTCCGTGCAGGCCTCACTTCTATGGAAGCCACTTTGCCATCCCAAGGTACCCCACGCAGGCCCTACATTGTGTTCAAACTTCGTAGGCCTTCAGCATCAGTAGCAGCCCCTTGTGCAGAGTCATCTTTTTTAGGCCTTTTAATTTTTGAGCAGATAATTTGAATATTGTTATATTTTAACATTGTAACATTTCTGCTATCCCAAATGTTCATAGAATCACAGAATGGTTTGGGTTGAAAGAAATCTTAAAGCTCATCCAGTCCCACCCCCTGACATGGGCAGGGACACCTTCCACTAGCCCACGTTGCTCCAAGCCCTGTCCAACTTGGACTTCAACACTTCCAGGGATCCAGGGGCAGACACAGTTTCTCTGGGCAACCTGTGCCAGGGCCTCCCCACCCTCACAGACAGCAATTCCTGCCCAATATCTCATCTCTCCCTGCTCTCTGGCAGTGGGAAGCCATTCCCTGTGTCCTGTCCCTCCATCCCTTGTCCCCAGTCCCTCTCCAGCTCTCCTGGAGCCCTTTTAGGCCCTGCAAGGGCCTATGAGGTCTCCCCAGAGCCTTCTCTTCTCAGGATGGAACTCATCCCACATCCCCACAACCATTATCAGATAACTCTGTGCAAAGCCACAAATGCTGCCAACCTGTCTGGTACGAACTGACAGCCGGGCCTCGTGACCAGGCCCTTCTCAAAACCATTCCAATTGTCTGTACAAGAACAGACAATGAGAAACACCTACGTGCTGTATACACACCTTACAAAGTCACCTGACATTGTTTGGTAAGAGGGACTCCTGCACACACGTTATCACAACCAAACAGCATGTTTCATTAACCTTGAAGCAAGGCTCAGCAGTTAAAACACGAGGATAAAGATCAGGACACTGGAATTTTATTCCTATCTGCAATGTCAAATGATTGCATAATTTTAGCCAAGCTTCAAGGATGTTATTTCCTCTATTTCCCCTATCTGTAAAAATGAGATTTTTATACTTAAAATGGGCATTTTAACCCCTGATTCACTTGGCCTGAGTGTGAGCTGTTCCAGAGCTAATGTCCCAATCTTCTAAAGACCTTTGAGCCACTGAAGAGAGTCAGAGCAGATTATATATATACACTGGAATAGATTATACACACATTGTGTATATACAGGCACACGCATATACACATACAACTACCTAATTTTATAGAATTTATTTAATTATACAGATATAGTAATTCGGATATATAGAAAGACAGATCTTGACAGACATCCTGACAATGACAACTGCTGAGATTCCATAAATATAACATATAAAGACTCGACTCAGAAGCCAGCAGTGAGTCAGATGGATAAACCTGAAGCCAAACTTGAAATTGTACAAGCCAAAATTTTTTATCCTGTCACTGTTTTCATATTCTGTATTATCTATGTTTCATATATGTATTTAATATATTTACATATGTTATATTTATGTGCTGATATACATCTTATAAAACCACCTGAAATTGTTTAAGTGGGAATTTTACACATTATCACATGCAAACAGCAAGACTGTTAAATATTATATTGTATTCATGTAATGTATTCTATATTTATGTAACAACTCATCCCTATATATAATTTATGCATGCTTTATTTTTATATTTCTATGTACTTCTATAACTAAATGGTATATTTTTGCATATACATACTAAATATATAAATATAGTACACTGGGTCATACATATTTATATTATCAAATGTATTTATGGTTATATATTTTCTGTACAGTCACTATATTTTATTTGTATTATACAGTTTTTATATTATACACGCACACATCCACACACAGAACTAGTGGGCACCAAACAACTGTCAACTGCTGTGGTGCCTAAAAACATCCCCTATTCTTGGAGGAATTAATTTGATCCAGACTTTCCTTCCAGCTGAGAGTAAATTCTGCTGAAACCTCCCATATATCTACCTTTCCTTCTTTTGCAGATAAGGAAAAAATCTTTGCTCAAGGACATGATGTGGCTGCCCCATTCCTACGAGTGTCCAAGGCCAGGTTGGACGGGGTTGGGAGCAACCTGGTCTGGTGGAAGGTGTCCCTGCCCGTGGCAGGGGCGTGGAACTGGATGATCCTTATGGTCCCTTCCAGCCTAAACCATTCTAGGATCCCACGATCTGATCTTTTTTTACCTAAAAACCCAAAACCCGCACTAGTCTCCCAGACAGGAATGTCCATAATTCATAACTGAAGTCCATTAACTATAAAACATTCAGAGTATTCTTCCAGTTCCCAAGTTTCTCATCAAAGTGGAACTACTTTTCCTAGTTAGCAAGTTCAGCACAGCACTTACCCGAAAGATTAAGAAACACAGGTAAGAAAACAGGCTCAGCTTCTGAATTGCTAAAACAACTTCAAGTCACCACATGAGGGCTCAGAGAGGATATGGATCAGGTATTAGAGATGCCAAACAGAAAAAAAAAGGACCATGACACAACTGCAGAGAAAGGAGACTATTAAATATAAAAAGATAAGTCTTTTCCAAATCAGGAAAGAAAAAGGTACATAAGCTTTGGCAAGTTCAGTGCTGAACCAGATGGAGTTAAGCCAAAAATAACCTGGGAACAGCTTGCTAAAGGTACAAAAATCAACAGTAAAAGCTTTTTTAAAGAATCTGAAGTAGACAACTCCTTAGAGAAGTCAAGAAGCCATGGAGGTGTTAAGGGAGCACCAGGCTCTGGCTAATTAACTACACTGGATTAACACTGGAACTAGTACTCATGATCTCTCTTTCTTCTTCTTTCTCCCTCACTTTAATCTCTCTTCTTTCTCTTCCCTTCCACCCTACCCCTCTCATCAAACTCCACTGCTGTGTGCTCATATAGTAGGTCAGGGACTAACACACCAATTTCCAGGCCAAGTATGTAATTTACTAATAAAAACTCATAAACTTTTGCGGACCCTCTGACTTTTGTCATTCCTTTTGATCACAAGCATCCACAGGCCCTGGGTGCTCCCTTCCCTTTAAGGGTGGGAGATCACAGGCTCAAGGGGAAGCTGCCTTTGGAGTGCCAGCCTTCAAACGAAGGGTTAGCAGAAGATTTAGGAGGAAATCTGGGATTTTTTAAGAAATGCAGCATTTTTAGACTGTCTCACAAGATTCAATAACCATATCAGAGCTTCAGCTGTGTGTCTGAAGTGATGCATGCCTTTATTTTTCACTGTTCACATTAATTCCACACCTAGGAATCCTCACTGCAGATACAGTTACAGCTAAGCCAAGCTCCTCTTGCTTGTGTTTAAGTATTTAAAAAAAGCATCAGCACAATAAGGAATGTCCCAATGTAGTTACAGCAGTGAAAGCTTCACTTCTAACTCAAATACCTAAAATCAGTATGAATTTGAGTAAACATGCCTCACAAGCTCAAGCAGAGGCCATGGGCCTTGTTAGCTAGCTGTTCATCACTACTTGAAACAAGTCCAAAAGGAAAAAAAAACCCCACAAAACAAAAGAAGATGCTGCTTAATTAATATACTTTTAAGCAAACACAGCATTAATTTGTTTCAGGAAGGCGTGAATTAAAGGACTCCAAAATACAATCAGAACAAATTGGGAAAACAAAATGTACAACATAATCTAATATAGCATCTCAAGCTTTTATTTCCTCCCACACCTCTCATGCAGACATAAGAGTTTAATGATAAGACACCCACACCCACACATGATTATAATTTATGGATCATGGACCACTTTTGATTCTAGTTAAAAGCATCTGGCATTCCAGCAGATTATAAAATCCCTTCCTACGCTTGGGAAAGCATACAGTGACGATCCCATAACGGACACCACACTCCATAAGGAATGCTGTCTAGCACAACACCCACACTAACCAGACAGAACTATACATTTCAATTTATACAGTCATTACTTCTTTTCAAAGCCTGCCTCCTGAGGGGGATACAGGGAAAGCATCAGCTCTACACAGCAAAGGGATTTATTTGTACGTAAGGTGCAGTAATTATTTAGTATTTATTTTCCATTTTTGGGAGTTGCATTGTGCTTGTTTCAAGTACGTGCCAAACCACAGTGAAAATTTAATTTAAAATTAATTAACTGGGGAGCTCTAAATATGTGCCGAAGCAAACTTTTACACAGTTTATGTGCTTTACAAATTGACTTCTGCAACTTGCAAATATGCCAGTTCTTGACATACCAACGAGATGCTGAAATGACTTAAAAAATGACTCCAAATATCTGAGCATGCCATGAGTTTGAGCAGACTGGTGGTGTCTGTGGTGGGGAGAGAGAGTGCAAAACACAGAGGGGAAAAAAAGATGCTATTAAAAAGACAGGAAGAGAAACACTGTAAGAGTGATTGAGAACACATTATTTTCCAATACACAAACTGCAAAAGCTCACAAGGTTATTTTTTCTTCTTCCAATGAAAACACTAAGAAGCCAAATGGCAAAGATAAACGTTTTCTATTTAGCAAGGGCAAAAATTCCACAAGTAGCCACACATTATGTGACAAATCATTAACCTGACTAGACAAGCTACATAGGATCATGTTTAAAACACTTCAGTTGAGTACTCCAGAAAATACTACATTTTATTCTCTCTATACTGTTCAAAGTAAGTTTGCCTTCAGTTCTGAAAGACTTTTACAAGTTGACAGAGTGCACCAAGGGAACAGGAAAACCGTGGAGGAAGAGACAAGACTAACAGCCTACTACTTGTTTTCTTCATATCACTTGATGCACTGATTTAGTAAACTTCCACAGCCCCAGGAGAGCCCATATTAAACACAGCGCATTTTCTACCCACAAAGCAGCACCAGCAGAAATGGCAAACACACCCAGACCAGCCACACAATAGTTTTCTCTGCATTTGTTCATTTTAATTCTGCAATTAAATCACTCGGCTGCACCAAGTGCTGTCATCAGGACTTTGTTTTGTGACTGCTACAGCAGTTCAAAATTGTTTGCTTGGGAAACAGTACAACTTTTGCAAAGCTTCAGAGTGCTTTAGAAATTGGGATAGGGAAAGTAAATATATCTCAGAAAGGGAAAAATTTATATAAATCTTCATTAATAAGCAATTTGAATCAATACAGCAATTATAACAAAAAATGCAGTGACAGCAGCCACAGCAAGTTAAAAGGTTACAGAAAAATTAAACAGAACATTGGGCAAGAATAGGAATGTGGCTAATGAGCACATTTTCCATCTAGGCTAAGACTATTTCAGGACAACTTTCTTAATTGCAAAAATTTAAAATGCTGCACTTCCAATTGCATAAAGCCTTTACATAACAAGCGGTTCTCTAACCTAGATTACATGTGATTCCTGTCCAAGAACAACTGTGACAAAAATCATAGGCTCTATAGCTTCTGTCCATCTCCTGGGCTGTTAGGACCTAGAAACAACAAACACCACCTTGAGGACGATGTTGTGCAGCAAATCCCTAATTTAACTTTTAAAAGAAAAGACAGCACACAGAATCCCCATCCTGAACAACAGGAGAGGAACTCAAGGAGGACAAAAAAGCCTGAAACCAGTAAAGATTTCTCTTAATAAAGTGGCATTATGTTTAAGCATGCTGGCAAACGCCACACCATGATCTCTAAACTACTCCTGAGATTAGCTGAAACAACAGACCTGCCACCAGACGTTGGTATGTGCAGATCTTAGATTTAATTTTGGGAGAAAATGCTTCAGGTGCTGTTGGAGAGAGACCTTGGAAGACCAACACTGCTTCTGAAAACGCCAATGGAAGAACACTTTGCCTCCTCTCCCCTCTTGGTCAGAGGCAAGGCAAGACAATTTGAAGAGGCTGAATAAATGTCATCCCCAAAGCTTTCTCATTACAGTCATCTGATTCATTCCACCAAATGTTTGGCAACAGGAAATTCCATAGAGAACCACAAGTAAGGTCAGACTTGGTAGCAATGAAGTCTCCTACCTACTCAAGAAAGGGAGGTGCAGTCCTAGGCTCACCATTATTCTGTTACAGATTCTGCTTGATTGGGTAGGTTTTTTAATTCCAAAAAACTACTTCAGATTTCACAGAACCACAGACTCGTTATGGTTGGAAAGACCTCTTAGACCATCAAGTCCAACCATTAACTTGTTGCTGTTCATTTGTTTTCTTGAGACTGAACAACTGGATCATTGAGGAAACTTACAGATAACATATTTTGCAGAATGCAGATACAGAAAGAATCCCAGAGTGGTTTGGATTGGAAGGGATCCTAAAGACTGCCTCATCCCACCCTCTGCCATGGGCAGGGACACCTTCCACTAGACCAGGTTGCTCCAAGCCCTGTCCAACCTGGCCTTGGACACTGCCAGGGTTTCTAAAGGTTAAATTTCTCTAATGTAAAACCAGTGCTTACACACTGACAACACACTCCAAGTGGCAAAGCAAACCAAACTTGGTTACTTCAGATGGAGCAGGTGAGGGTGCTGACAGTCCCCTAGGAAATGTAAGACTGAAGTTTTCTACTCTCTAATTCTCTAAAAGAAGAGAAAGAAGGGGGGAAAAAAACCCAAAAATACTAAAGAAAATAAAAAGCACACCCTGGTGCAAGGCATGGCTGCTGTGCCCTTCCTAAAACCCTCCAGCCACAACGCCAGCTGTGAGCATCCACCAGGACACCTCACCTGTGCAGACTGGTGACAGTTATGGACAGAAGTGACAGAAGTGACACAGGACAGTGATCAGTCTCAGGGTGGAAAGACAGTGGGTCTGATGCAGAACATCCCCTTGACAACCCTGTGCATCCCAATATAACCACCATGTGTTCTAGGAATGGGGTTACTGATGAATTCTGCACAATTCAGGTGTACTCCTCTCAGGATCTGAAGTGCAAAGTAAATCCAGGAAGCCAATCTTAAATACCTGATTGAAGCCTGAATAGAAAATGCCAGCTGAAGCCAACCTGAGAACCTACTCATAAAGTCTTTCAGCCTCCAGCACCCTGAAGACTTGCACATTGCCCCAGATGCCTTTTAAAACCTGAAGTCCTACAACAGCTATTTAAAACAGAACTCATGAATGTGCATGGAAAAAATAAATGGACTTAAGCTGGTTGTGGATGTTAACTGCAGAATAAAATCAACTCAGTGTGAAGGGTTTGTGTGAATGAAGACCAACAGGAAAGTAAAAATTCTCAGTTCAGACTGAGACTACAAATCTCTGTATTTATCAGCTATAGTATCTCATAATGCTGAGCAAAAATCCAAAATATTAGCAGGAATGCTAATAAATTCAGTCTTTTAACAAATAAGGAATTATTCCAGAGTTAGACTCATTCTGAAATTTTTCATTTAGACAGAAAACCTTGTCCAAACCTTGTCCTGTTCCTGACCACAATTCTCTTATGAAACTTATTTTTAAATTTATTACCTACCCATTTCAGCAGAAGAGTGACAAGGTCTCAACTCTGTCATTATTAATATCCACAAAAGGAAGACAAGGTTTGGATCTCGGCCAAGGAAAATTTGTCCACTGAACTGCAGCATTTCCACCAATAACAGTTACTTCAAACCTCACAAAATGCTCCAAAAGGAGTGGGAAAGAGGGCAACGCTTGGCACAAGGGAAGAAATACTATCTAGAGACTGATCTGGAAAGCATGAAACATGAAAGCATTTGCTTAACATGCTAAATAAAAATAATGTGCAGGAGCCTGTCAGACCAACATGCTCTCCCCTCTGGCATGAGCAAGGCCCCTGGGATATTCCAACAAAGGGAGGTTTTTTTAACCATTAACTTCTGGATATGCATTCCCATCAGGAATGGGTTTAATCCACAGCTGTAAATTAGGCAGGAGCCCTCATGTCAGGCAGCCAAATCATACCTGTGTTAGAGACATCATCCTCCTCCCTACATCTACTCTGCCTTCCCAGCTCCATGACATCCCCGTTCTTACTGTCTGACAGGAGCAGAAGACAATATGGGAAACTCGTGCAATAAGGGATTTCCTTCTGTGCCTCCCTCTCCAGCCTCTCTTCTCTCTAGTCCTTCCCCTTACTTTACACAGTGAAAGAGATTCAGCTCTTGTTTGCAATCCTTAGTTTCATTAAACTGAAATATTTTGTTGACAAAAGATTAAATGAATAAAGCTGTGACCCAGGCATGGTGCTAGTAACAGAATGTGTGTTCTAGGATCCCATTACTGCTCCCAGTAAAATGGTTAGAGAAGGCTTCCTGTGGGTGCCTAATTCCAAGTCTTTAAGCTCTCTCTTTAGGTTAAACCCTTGGATGGTTTGGGTAGGACATGGAGGGTGCCACACTGCACACACATCCTTTTGTTATTCCAACTGCACTAACTGGTATAATGAAAAATTACAAAAAGCCCTCATCATCAGTATAACACCACTAAGACACCTTCACAGCTACTTTTGTGAGACTCAGAGACCATCTCTTGTGGGCACCCTCAGGAATGGCACTGTATCACACTGTCATCAGCAGAGCATCCTTAGCACAGCAGAATCCAGCAAAAATACAAGTAAAAATTGAATTACTGAGAAGAGATCAAAGATTCACACTTTCCTCTAAGGATAATAATTGAATTTCCATGTAATGCAGAAATTTATTTTTCAATAATGGAAATCCATTCTTTTCAACTAGGATGTCTATTCCTAGGTGCCACATTCTTTTCCCGTTAATAGTATTTTTCTTTCCCCAACGTGACTCACTCTGGAAAATGCCACTCGCTTGAAAGAGAAAAAATTGACAAACAAACCCAAGTGTCACAAAAATGAATGTTCATGCTCAATGCCACAACTACCACATACTGATAACTTAAACCTCAATCACAAAAGTTCCAAATTACTCAACAATAGTAGCTGGCTTCGGGACAAGGAAACAAAACTTGAAATCTGCAACTGTGAAAATAGTTTCTACTAATACACTGCTAAGCACATGATCTGCTTGGCTTTGCTCTGCTTTGGCTGGGAAGTCTTTCGCAGAAAGACGGAAAAAGTTTTTGATGGCTTATTCAAAAGGAAAAATAGCCATTTATCAGGTTATGTAAAAATCTCATACTTGTGTTGGAAACTACAAATTGGCAGAACACATTTAATTACCACTGGCTCTTCTAGAACATTAGGTAAAAAATAACGATGGTATAATCGCATTAAGGGTTTGTCTTTGTTGGTTTAAGACAAAGATTTTAGTCAAAGGCCTCATTAAATCTTAGATCATTCTGTGCAGAGCTTAGCTCCTCCATGGGTCTACAAAAACAAGGAAGTACAACTATAATCCACAGAAATAAAAGAAAGATGGAGAGACTTGCAAATTTTTTAGTCTTAAAACACAGAGAAACATTTTCCCCTCTTGAACAAAAATTGTCCATTAGAAACTACAACTCCTGAAATGAAATTATTTCAGACATCAACCCTCAAAATCAGGACTTCAGTCCATACAGGCAATATTGTAAATATGCACTCATAAGCACATTCCCAACAAGCCTCAAGAGAAAACATACTCTGAGCCATGAACAGATGGAGTGTGGGTCCATCAAGGTTGCAGTACCTCAAAATTAATCATTGCCAAGACTTTCGTGGTATGTCCACTTATCACAGAATGGTTTGGTTTGGAAGGGACCTTAAAGCCCATCTTATTCCAACCTCCTGCCATGGTCAGGGACACTTCCCGCTATACCAGCTTGGTCCAAGCCCTGTCCAACCTGACCTTGAACACTTCCAGGGAAGGGGCTTCTCTTATCCTCCAAAACATTTTTGTCTCTCGCTCTGTAAATTCAACACACTCCTTGCATTCTGACCACAATTACAAAAATGCACACAACTGAATTAAAAACAACATTGCATGGGAAAATAAAAACTATAGTTCTGTGATACGAGTCAAGGACAAAAGTTGCTGTACAAATCCAAGACCACAATTTAGAACTAATGCACACAAATATTTTCATTACAGATTAATCAGATTCAAGTGTTCCTCTGATTCTGAGTTTTGGTGCCAGTGGAAGTTTTGCTTTCGTAACACACTTATGTTTTCCTACGTATCCCTTAGAGGCACAGCAAAAACCTACCACAGCCACCATCTCCGAAAAGCACAGCATTCCTTTGCACCATGTACATTAAACAATCAGTTATACATCTTTCTGCTTGTGTTAATGACTTAGTTGTCAAGGTGGTTAATTATCCACCAACCTCTGGACAGGTACTTCGCATTGGCAAGACGGCTACCACTTTCTGCAGGGAGAATTCTTGTCTCACAAGTACAGTATTAAATAAGAGTTCATCTGCAAGCTCCTCATACAAACTATTCCTCATATCTAAGCATTGCAGTTGAGTAAACTGACATCACAGATCAAGGATAGATTTGCACACTAGATCCGAGCTGTACGCAAATTAAAATATCTACTGCTAATTGGAAAACCATAAGCTCTGCTGTGTGTGCAACAAGTATATTTGGGTGTCCTGGGAAGCTCTCACGGATCAATTTAAGGATTTAATGCAACTAACAGGTAAGCAAACTCACTGCTCCTCTTGTCCACTTAAGTGGCAGACGTTACCTCCCTCTCCCAACCACCCATGACTGTATCCCTAACTGTGGAACGGTACTCTTCAGTTTTGCATTTTCAAAGGCTGCTTCAATTTATTTGAAGCTTTGAAGCAATTACTCTTCTCCCCTGACAAAACCATTGAAAGGCAAATAAAGTTGTTTCAGAACTTGAACTAATTTGGTCACGACACAAAACTTCCACAACTGAAATGTGCTGCTCCCACCAGTAGTTCATTCTATGCCCAACGTAATAGATATCATATGAATAAACTTTTACTTTGCACGTGTCAAGAAATCTACCAGACTTCAGAAGTTAATTGAGAAATGGGTTAAAATACAGATTTTCCTTGCAGATGCAATTAAAAAAAAAATCAAAAAAAAAATCCATCATCGTTTATTTTGGGGAAGGAGCAGGAAGCTAAAGGTGAAAGAGAACAGGGAACAGAAAGCACACAGATACACTTTGATCTACCCTTGTTTCACCTATAATATATAAATAACAAAAATAAAATCATAAAGAGAAAGTGCAAAATAACAGGCCACCTTCACAGAACCAGCACTCCAGCAACCTACTGGAGGAAACAAAACAAAACACAACACCCAGAAAATGCTGATAGCTAATCAATATTTCCAGATAGTTTTCATTTCTTTAGCCTTTACCCACAGCAACGAATAAACAAAGGCACAAAATTTAACTGTTAAAAGGTGTTTCACACACCAGGCAAAGCAACTCCCCTGCTCTGCTGAACACGGGCAATGGTTAATCTGAATGATCTGATGTCTGAAAACACTCCCACCCCAAAGGATGGCACAGACATCTGGCAGGACAATGAAGGGAAAACAGTTAACATGTAATTTAATAACATGTAATTTATTAACAAATGCAGCTTTGGATGGATTTAACCCATTAGCAGACCTTAAAAACACATTGTAACAAAGGACAGAAAGAATAGAATTTGTTGGGCTTTATCAGTGTTCCTCACCACAGCAGGAAATGCAGTTTCACCTGTCCCTTCACTTTCCAACCCATCCAGGGGACCTGCCAGTAACCAGACATCAACTGTAAACCATTCATAATGTGGCATTAGTGCATCTGGAACCAGATAGATCATCTTTTTTCCTGAACTACTAAACCATTTTCATGAGAAGATGTATAGCAGAACACCCCAGCCTGAGCAGTTCACTGCAGATACTTTTAACATTATGAAGAATAAATCCCTTAAGGAGTTGTAAGTCATAAGTGTTACTTTAATATCCCATATTATTGAAAAAAAACCCCCATTCTTTGACTCCTGTATTAACCCTACATACTATGTATGTGCCATCCAGAAGGATGGCCACCAAAAACTCTAGCCCTAGTCCTTGCAGGACACCGAGTTTTAAAACTTCATTTAATACAATACATCAGCTTGTTTCTACGTTTCCTTTAACAAGCAATTTCCCCTGAAGAATTAAAGAAAAATCATCTTTGAGCTAGTAGGCTTTCAGGTTTTTTTTCTTCTCTAATGGGTTATTTGAAGCCACTCAGGTTTTGGAATATCAGGATAAATGTCAGGGAGATAAATCACCAACACACCTCGTGAAACTCGCTGCAGCACTCCCAGTAAACAAGCTGGAGCATATGGTTGCAATTAGGATTTGTATGACCACAGAAATCAGAAGCTCTAGTCACGAACCACAGCCTCACTGTGCTGTGTATTGATGGTCCCTACTCCAAGCAGCTGACAGGATACATACAGGAAAAGCAGAGCTCCCAGCACTCCACAGGCCTGGACAGTGAGGGGTAGACATCACAGAAAAGAGGCTTTACTGACTTTAAAAACACATAAGACTTGAGAATTTTAGTGTGAAATGTTTAGTCACTGTCATAAGGGTGGAGTGGTGGCAGCCAAGGGTCCCCAGCAGCATCAGCCTCTCCAAAGGAAAAAAAAAACCCTTGGATTCACAGAATCCCAGAGTGGCTCAGGCTGGAAGGGACCACAGTCGGTCACCTGGTCCCACCTCACTGCTCGAGCAGGGCCATCCCAGAGCACACGGCTGGAATAACCCCAAGGAGGGAGACTCCACACCCTCTCTGGGCAATCTCTTTAGTGCTTGGTCCCTGCACAGCAAAGAAGTTCTTCCTCATGTCCAGGTGGAACTTCCTGCGCACCAGTTCCTGCTCGTTCCTCTTGTCCCATTGCTGGGCATCCCAGAGCAGAGCCTGGTCCACCTTCTGACCCCTCCTTTCAGGTACTTACAAGTCCACCAGAGATAATGGAAGACTGCCATGGTCTAACAAGCCCAGGAACATACAGTATAAATCACCCTTCTGGGAAAGAATGCTTTGTTATCACTGCCACCAATGTCTATGAAAAGAGCAGAGCTCATAGAGGAAGAAGTCTCTGCTACTGTTCAGGTGGTTCTAATTACTGGTGGCTTATTACTATCAAAAACACTGATCAACTATTTAATGGAATCTCAGAATGGTTTGGGTTGGAAGGGACATTAAAGATCATCCAGTTCCATCCCCTGCCACGGGCAGGGACACCTTCCACTATCCCAGTTTGCTCCAAGTCCCACCCAACCTGGCCTTGGACGCTTCCAGGGATCCAGGGGCAGCCACAGCTTCTCTGGGATTCAACCTGTGCCAGGGCCTCCCCACCCTCACAGCCAACAATTCCTTCCCAATATCCCATCTCTCCCTGCCCTCTGGCA
>JAWWES010000094.1:69796628-69822564 GCA_035583135.1 Lophotriccus pileatus
CCTGTGCTGTTGTTCCCAGGGCTGGAGCAGCTCTGCAGGGGGGTCTCACCTGAGGGGGCAGAGGGGCAGAATCCCCCTCTCCCCTTGCTGCCTACGCTGGGGGATCAGGGCAGGGGGTTTCTGGGCTGGGCCATGTCCAGCCTCTCCCCCACCAGCACCCCCAGGACCTTCTCCCCAGGGTCACCCTCCCTGGAAAATACCACACAGGTATCCCAAGCATCTGATGTGACTCTCAGTCCAAAAGCAAGCAGTGCTGTTGCACAGGTACCTCTCCTCCTGCATTCTGGGCACAGAGATAGGTCTTCCCTGCTTTAGAAATAAAGTTTCAGTGAAGCAGAAAAACAGAAGCTTAAAAGAGGGCGCAGAGAAGCAATACATTTAGACAGCAGCTGCCAGCTGTATCCACTCCTTCACCAAACTGGATCTACGGAGCCCAGGGGACACACTAATTGTGACAATCCTGTTAAGGCTACTGAGTGCTCTTAACAAAATCTTTGCTATTCTGAATGACACTTCAAAGACAGGCTCGGGATGGAGATTTTAATGGTCTGTCACAACAAAAATTCATCTTTAATAGCAGCTTTACAGACAGACACTCTGTTACAGTGCCACTGGAAGTTGCCAAAGCTGCCTGTCCTCTAGCAGGTGATCCTAAGTCTGACACAGAAATCATTAGAAGCTTGAATACTTCATGTATTCCAGTCAGTCTCTTCCTTCCCCAGATTCACATATTAGGCTTGTAATTCTCTTGATTTATTCCAGCTAAAGACAGAAATTATCCCCTTGACACAAAGTTGGAAAAGAATCTATAGTGATTCAGAGAGAGGGAGGTAAGCAAAAGCTAAACTCGCTACTAAAACAGCCCTGACCTAAAACAGCCTGAAAAAAATCTATATTACAGTGATATCTTAAAACACCTTTATGAAGAAGAGATTTGGATTGTTTATTAGAGAAATAAAGGTTTTCCCATATCTCCTTCCCCCTACCTCACTTCCCCTTTGATGATATGGGAATAAAATTCTCGGTTAAGGCCATATCACATAGTTAAACATATTCTAATGGTAAACAAGGCAATAATATACACTTTTTAAAGTGTTAGCATCTTATTAATAATTCAGCAGCATGCTACTTCAGGAAAAAATTAGCTAAGAAAACAAAACAAAAGTCCTCCACACCAGTCTCTTATGAGAAGTTTTTGACACAGCCAAATATTAAAGCTCATGGACAGGCTTTATAACTTTTTTTTCTCCAATAAGCCATTATTATCACTAGATTATACAGTAAACCAAGTGCTTTCAACAGCTGCTTCCACTCCCAGCAACCGCATTCGCCCAGGAGCAGAGATGCTGGCAGGTTCAGCGGCTGAAAGGGGTGAACAACAATCACGCCAATAAATTTTCCTCTGCCAGAAAAGGCAGAATAAATGATATTGGGCTCCACGCACGCATTGGTACTTCCAAGAAAGACAAATAAAACCCTGAAGGATTTATGAACTTGCCCGTGTATCGCAGTCCTTTCAGCCCTTTGTACTTCCTCTAATCTGCTCCGAACAAAGAGTGTATCTGTTCCAGGAAGTCCTGACAAGCTCTGCGGAACGACACTGAATCATACCACTAACTCATTACACACTACCTACACAAAACCCTCCTGTGATGTTGACAGAGCTGTATTTAATGAGAGGAGTGTTTCAAAAAGCATTGCATCTCTGTCAGTTCTCCAGCCAGAAGAACAATTCCAAGTACAAAACCAGCAGAGCTTTACACTGCCTCGTAACACATGATCTGAAACTCCCTCAGAGCTGAAAATCTTCGATCGGGGCACTGCATTTTAGGCACATCTCTAATAAAGTTTATCTTGGGGAAAAAAAGAAGTGAAAACTCATCAGAATAGGTGTGGAAGAACACTTATTTCCAAAGAACAAAGTAAACTCCCCTGCATATCACACCGAAGTATGGTTTATGTCACATATCCCTATGAGATGTGGAACCAACATCTCTCAGATACAGCAGATGCCTGAAAAAAAGGGCCATGAAAACAAATCTGCGGATCTACACAAACATTCCACTTACTCATTTCTCTTCCTCAGACATCAATTTGCTGGTATTTCAGAGATCAGTACCAAATAAAAAACACGATTTGCTTTTGCAATTTAAAACCCTACACAACTGCAGAGCAAGAACTTTAGTTTTCGCCTCTCTGCATCCCCCCAGAGATGAAACGACACCTCCAAATAGCACAACCACTTCCACCAGTGCTGGCTGGGGGCTGACAGAGGCACCTGAAACAAATGCAAAAACCCCTACAAAACTAAAGGGAATAACTTCTGCTGATGGTGTGAAGTGTGTGTGAGATGCTCACCGTGTACTTCTGCCAACAGAACATTCAGGGCTGGCACTGGTAGCAGGGTGTAATCATCAGTATTGCACCACCATGTGGAACATTCACATGCAGGTATTTAAACACTATAAACCCATCACTACAAGTTTCATATTGTCTCAAATGATCAGTTTATACAAGGAGGCTGAAAAAAAATTTAAAAAGCCAACTTACAAGAGTGGAATTTCAACAATAAGCTGGATGAGGCAACACAGCAACTCTTCTATGAGGTCTTCACACTCTGCTCCTGAAAACAAACACATCAAAGGATTTCTTGATTTTCAAATACCAAAAGAAAACAAAGATTTAAACACACAGATCCACATAGTCAATATTTAAATTAAGGAACAAACACTAGAAGAGAAGTTCTACCTGTTAAAGGAGATGGGATTTTTTTTCCTGAAATAGAAAGCACTTGGAATTATCACCAGAGAAAATGGTGATGCCTTCACTTTTTTTAATATAAAACAAATAACTAATAACAAGTGCAGGAATTAAATGACATGTTGGTATTGTAGGAATGTGCTAACACTCAGCACATCAAGCTTTACTTTACTACTTTGCATAAGATCATATTAAAGTGTTATTTTATTACTAACAGTTGAACTAATCACTACTGAGTTCTCACTGATCCACAGTCAAATCTCTCAAAATTCCCATCACTTCACATATTTTCCTCCCCCTTTCGCTGAATCAAGTGATGACTAATTAGAGACAGATAGAAAACAGTTTCATTTGTCTAACATACACTGAATACCCTAAATCGTGACCTGTCAAAGGAATGCACCTACAGAGCACATCACTGCTGCTCTTCAGTAAGGTGCATACAGTTTTTTTCATGAACACACCTTTATTTATTGAAGAGGTTTTTCACATGCCGATGACAAGTAAGCGCACTTTAAGGGAACAGAAATTATTCTCTAGCCACGCTGCAACAAAATGCATGAAATCATTCAAAATTATTTTAAAACATTCAACTGTCCTAAGCAATCAAACTGGTGGTATTTTACATCAGCATTGCAATGTTTAAAAGCAACAGCAAAAAAAGACTTGCAACACTCACTGAGGAAAAAGCTTATTAAACCATTTGAAGTTTTCATATAATACTAAAAAAACCCAGAAGATAAATTGCTTGGCTCATCAGGATTTTTTCTATCAAAAATAAAATTATGAAGAGAAACCTACAGCATCATAAAGAAGTGGAGGAGTTTATGGTGCTGAATGGCTTAAGAGCAGGCAGTTTATCCCCTGCATTACAGCAGTTCAGCAAAATAATTACCCAAATGCCTGTTTATTTTGTATTTTCCAATAAATAAGTCTTGCCATAAACACAACATTATAGCCAGGTTACAGCAGTTTTACTCTGTTTAACCCAAGTTTGTTCTTGAGCCCAGGACTCAATTTTAAGAAGCACACCGGGGGGAATATTCACAACAAAGCAAAATTATTTCTTTCCACAACTGATTTATTAAAAACACATTAAAAATTGTCACCTAGTGAACTGCACATTCTAAAGGAAATCAGTTTTTTATCACGGAAACATGGTTTCCTTTATATAGAATCCCTCATGAGTAACACAATGCAGCTCCTGTTAGTAAAAACCGAGAACTGCTCGGAGTTTTTAACCTTGGACAGAAACCACAGCCAATAATGGAGCCCAGATAATGTATTGTAAAGTAACTTGGATGTGACATTTTCCTAAGGCTTTCTGAATCTAGAAAATGCTTATAAAGCAAAACCTTTGCTAGTTCCCAACAGGTACCCAATTTTTTCTCTTGACAACAGAGGAAAGAGAAAAAAGGATGAAAAAAGTAAAGTGGTTGTGTTTTTAAGATATTGTTTCTTCCACCACACTATACACACAACTCATTTGAAGAGCGCATAATGTTATTTGAATATGAAAGAAGGCTTTACCCCCAAGACTATATTCAAAATGAATGAAGAAAATGTTGGGTTAGCACAGTCATGTAGAATGGAAGATGTGGTGGTTTGTTTTTTTTTTAAAAAAAAGCTTAATTGCTGTAATCAATGTCATTCAGCCATGATAATTAATGTGTCCTTTTCCCCATTGGGGCACAGCATTCTTGTTTAATTTTCATCTTGCCAAGACAATGAGGAGGATACAAGCCAAATCTATAACGTGAGAGAGAGCCATAAACATGGAACACTCTGTGTTTTCACAAACAATGCCTCTTTCAATAGCAGGATAAAGACAATACACACAAGGCTCATTCACATTAATAGATCACATACTTGGATCAAAGACACGTGTAAAGCCTTGGGGGAAATAAGTAAAGGGTGAACCTGTCCAAGTAAGATTAGAGCAGACTCACAGGGAGAGGAATCGTAGGTGCATCTTACAAACTCCACTGCATAACTGCAAACACACTCAGGCTTTAAAATGTTCAGTTATGCTGAAGTACCATTTTTAAACGTCAGCTTTATATGTTCAAGTCCTCAAACACATGGATTACTTAATTTCGCGGGTAATTTGTTAGATTTTGACTTTTTGGTGGGGTTTGTTTGGTTTGGGTTTGGTTTATACATACATATTTAAAATCACCTTTTTTTTTTTTTTTTAAGTTTTCCAAAGCTACACACGTTTCAGACACTGGATTAGCACACAGTGCACAGGCAAAATGGCTTATCCAGAAGAAACTATACATGCCAGAAGGCTCCACTTCTAGCAAAATCAGCTCCATCCTTGGCCATGACACAGAGTCCAACATCATAACAGTCTTTCTTCTCAAGAACTAAACCAGATCTGAGCTGCTGTCTCAGCTGGATGTGCCTAACATTAATAAGGTATTCAGGCACAGCAAGGTATATCCTCACCTTAAATGCCACTTGTTTTTCTGCCCTGTTGTTCATATGGATAGGACAAAACCTGGACACATGTAATGAGATAAATCATGTCTTGCAAAACAGAATTAAGGCTTCCTTGGGTTTTGTGGTTTGATCTTCAGCTCTGAGGACTCCCAGAAACTCCCAACTTAAGAGTGCTAACAATAAGTATCTAAATTAATTGCCATCCCTCATTTCCTTTACGGCATAGCTGAACACTCACAAAATTTTTTAAGTGTTGCAGTAAATGTGTTATTATTTATTCCCTCCTCTAGGTCCTCTTACTTGCTTTAATACACCAGGAACAGCCCTCAGCAGCCTTGTGATTAAAAACTTCTTTATAGAGAGTGGATAAAGCTTCCTATTACAGCTCAGGGAATAGGTGAAATGAATTGATGGTCTGATTCAGAATACAATACCCAGCATGTGCTCTCTTACACCTCTGAATCACAACACAGCCAAAGGTTGTGCAGCAACAATGGGATGCAGACAGTGGGAAGATGAATGATTTGTGTTGGTGAGACTAGATCCAGCTTCAGATTAGCAGATGCCAAGTCCAGTCTGGGATTTATTATTATCAGGATATTTTTAGCTGAGTCTTAAAAGAATATGGTTTAAGTCTCTGTAAGGATTTTCCTGAAATCAAAATTATGCAATATCCTCCAAAATTACGAGCAAATTCCCAATTATGGATGAAGAGGCAAAGGCTGCACTTCCTGGGCTAAAGGATCATGTGAAAACTGTCAAAAGGAAGAAATTTTTACTCATGGTATGACTCTTCTAAAGGAAATCAAAAAACAGTGCTGATAGTGGGGACTCTGTGCTGTGCAATTTCTTCACTACAATTTTATAATGGTCAGTTACAACACATCCATGCACTCAAACCTGGAAAAACAGCACATTTAATGACACAAAACACAATTGCACACTTTTCTTCTGAGCTTAAAACACAGTCTAGCAGGGAAAGCACAGACAGGACGTTCAGGACAAGGCAAAGCATATGAACTGCAAAATCTGGGAGCAGACCAAATATCCCAAGCAGGTGCTGATGCTCTGACTGCAGCGTGAGCATCCCAATGTCCTCTGAGCTCCCAGGTGCTGTATTTAAACTCAGGGAACATGGCACTGAATATATTTTCCAACTAGAAGGATAAAAATGTGACACTCGCAGTTTAAACAGGGGAAACAAACACGAAGGAGTTTTGATGATCCTGAAAAGAACAGTTACCTTTTCTCAGAAGGCTGAGAGATTGAACAAAACATATAAAAATGGATCACAGGAAAGAGAGGTTGTTTGTTGGGTGGTTGTGCTGGTCTTTTCAGTAACTCACCAAGCATCAGGGAAATAAGGACATTTCAAAATTCAGACACTGTATTAAAGCTTTTATCTATATGGACATTTTATTTACAATATCTAGTTGATATAATAATGTCTTTTATAAGCCTTGTTTATCATGCTTGCAATTGAAGAATTATAAATAGCACCAAGCTCTGGTGAACAAAAAACAGCAAGGATGACTAAGAATGTAATTTTTTAAAAGCATGTTTGCCAAATACAGTAAAAACTCAGTAAAAGTACAAATAAATCTATGTAAACTCCACAATAACAGGCATGTTCAAGTTTCCAAAGAGTAAAAAATAAAAATTCAAGAAAGCTACACTTGACTTAATCCCAGGAAAGTAGTCACCTTATTCCCACCCTCCAAAGATATTTTGAAAAACCTATGTAAAGATTTTTAGGAGCCAAACCCAGTGGCTGTGTAAACTCATCCCATTATGAACCTCAACACCCTGAGGAAGGACACAAGAACCATCCCCAGCTGGAAACACGAGGAGGAGCCGAGGAGCGGCTCATTTCCTGCCTCCCCTGCAGACCACACACAATTACCTTCCTAATCAACAACATCCCATGAACAATCTGCTCTGAGATAATTGCTAAGTACATTTGCCACCAATATGCACAGAATTATCGCTAATAAATGTCACTGTGAATTACAGTCAAATGCTACTAGACACGGTATAAACATGGATCTGTCCCAGTGACAAGAATCACTTTCCACACCACACTGCGAGGAACTCCCAGAGCAAGGAATAAAGATCACAGGGCTTCAAGCTAACGAAAGTATCAGCTTTTCCACCCATCCCACTGGGTTATGCTGTACAGTGCAGCAAGAGGTGGGACATTTTTTCAATCCAGGAACTAACCCATAGGCAGTCTGCAGGGATAGCTTATTACAAGCAGGTTTTCCTTTCTAATGCATCAGCGAGCTGACTTCGTTCCTGGGGATCACTCATCACAGTTTAAAATACGTCAAAACCATTTCAACATGTAGCACTTAATCTCTTGGCACCAGAATTCTGATTTCCCCGGAGCAGTGGCAGGCACCAAGGCGTTAAACAGACTTTAATGAGCGGTTTTCGGGTGCTCAGCGAGCAAGCAGCGATTCGGGGCCCTCAGTGTGCATCCCCCTGGCAGGAAATCCACAGCGAGATACTTCTGGTGGTCCTCCCACAATCCACTCACACGGTATCAGCACTCTGAGACGTTTTTGCCTCTATGGGGTAAATAATGTGCATCTGCAAACTGGGCAGTGCCTGGGCTTGGCCTTGGCAGTGCTGGGTTAGCAGTTGGATGACCACAGAGGGCTTTTCTGACCTGCATGATTCCATGACTCATAACAGAGCAAAGGCTCCCATGCCAGCGTTACCCACCATGTCTTGATACAGTGCTACACAAAGATTAGCAGCAGACAGTGTAAACACTGTCTTTTTGCTGTAATAGCTGATTTTTGAATGCATTCGCGTTTTTCTTACTCAGAAAGAAAGAACAGGAAAAAAACAGCTGGATTACTTGAGCATCTTCCTTGCCACCTTCCATCTTGTGTCACAAATGCTCCACTTCCTGGAGATGCACCCGTTTTAGAACATTCTGCCTGAATTCTTTGACTTTTCCTGTACTCTTGTATAAACTCTTGCCCAGCAGTTGTCTTTTCAATGGATTAAGTCTAGCCACAGTACTGTTACCTTCCCTCACTAGATTCCTAAAAATGGCATTAATTCCACTCCATGGCCATGGTTGGTTTATGAAAATAAGTGAAAAGAAGCACTAAATTTCAATATTGCTGTTCCAACATTAGTATACAGTAAGCTTTAGCCCAGTTCTGTTCCATTCCACTGAAGAGAACCATTAGCACCTCTCAAACTGTATGAAAATGGCTAAAGCTCAAGTAGGCCTACAGCATCACTTCTGAACAACTGTTTAAAAATTGCCTAATTAATCTAAACCTATCTCTCTAGTACTTCATTCCTAGTTTTAAAGCAAAGTTTGGGATTCTTAGTCCAAACAAAACACAGAATCATAGAATTAATTAGACCTTGAAGGGTCGAAGGCAGATAAGTCCAACCATTAATCTGACTCTACCAAGTCCAGCACTAAACCATTTCCGTAAGTGCCACATCTACAAACATGAGGACACTTTATTTTCTCATGGGATGTTTGTGTCAGTAGCATTACTGTGTACCTACCATATGAGCCTGGTCCTGGTCCTGCTTTCTCTTCGTAAGTAAGATGAAGTTGGAGCTCCTCTTCTGACATTCGACTGATGAATACCTTCAGCAGACAGCAAATAATGAACAGCGCATTGTGAGCCTGCCAGATAAAGAGGTGGCTAGAAAAGAAGCAGAAACAAACAAGAATCAGTAATGCTTCACCAGCAAACATACATCAAAAACCACAAGAAAATAAATGCCACAGTAGACAAAGCCCCTGGAGCTGAAGCAAAGAAAATCCAAACTGCTCAAGCAGGGAGTTCAATTGAAAACTGAAAACACAATGGAAATGTATTTAAAAGTAGTATAGAAAATACAACCTTATTCCCAATGACAAACACAAGAGCTGACAGAAGCATTACTCTTTGATGGTTCAGCAAACTTCTGAAGGTTTCTAGACACTGTGGACTCAAGGCACCCAGACACTGGAAAAGTTCCAACAGGTTGGAGACCTGAAAGCTTCTCTGGTTCCATGAACCTTATCCCTTCTCCCAGTCAAACACCCTTCAGGCAACCATATGCATTTATGGACTTCACAAGCACCATACAGGTTTCCTATGCAACTCACACAAATATTTGCAAGGTTTTATGAATGCAAGGGGAATATAGCTTCATTATGTCTTCTTGAGTCCCAGTAAATAACTGCTTGGAAGCTCGTGCAACAGCACAGAGTCAACTACCACTTCCAAGGTATCTTTGGATTAAAGCAGCAAGAGCTCTCCAGGCAGGAATAACTTCTTTCTCCACACACAGGCTAAAAAACTGATGGCAGTCCTGGGAGCAAGGGGGCATCAAAAAGGAAGTTTTCCTTTTTGCAGCCTCATATATGATGAGAGGGGGACATTTATCTATGGGTGTTGGGGAGCAACTATGGAAAGACTCCTGCAAAAACCCCACAGTGCTGCACAGGTAACTTCCTGGAGTTCTTTCCTACTGAAAGGGGAAATCAAAACCAGTGGCAGCTTCATGACGTGACCTGAAAGCAATATCTTGATACATATTTATACATATATTTATAAATATATATTTATATATATATTTATATATATTTTTTTTTTATATGCTTTTATTATTTATATATTTTAAACACTTCCAAGATAAAATACTGGCTCATTCATTAAGCTTGAGCTAAAAAGTTCAGGTGATTTTTAAACAGCTCTAAACCAGTTGTAATCCTAACTTACACCATTTGTACACAAATATGTTCATCTAAAACATAAATATGTCTTTTTCATCAGCAACCTATCTACCATTGTACTTAATCTTCTGTGTTTGGAAAAGTACTAGACTTGTTCTGCTTCAAACAACAATTTAAGAGATTCCAAGGTCTGGTCTGTGAGCATGTTAATTAGTAAAGTAAAAAATTCAAGAGCTAGCAATAAAAGGAACATTTAAAAAATTACAGCACACAAGATTTTTCTCCAGGGACTTACTTCTGACATTCTGCTGAAATTTTTAGTTCTTTGGTTCTAGAAAGAAAGACTTTAATCAATGACCCAAGGTTTCCTGTCCGAGGATTCTTCTCAACTAGAAAAGGAAAAATAAGATACAATTACATAGCATGTCTACGTTGACACTACTTCATTCAAACAACATATAGAAAAAACCACAAATCTCAATGTCTTAAATAATTCTACAAAAAGCACAGTATGTCTTGTTTGGCTGTACAGGTGTTGTTCTTTCAAGGTTCTCCAGCACATGACTTACCACTACATAGTTGTTCTCTAAATGCTATTCACCCTAGATTTAAAATAGCCCAAAGGTGGGATACTCATAGTGCTTCCTTTCCAAGACTTGTCTACACCACAACAGTCTCCTGTCAGAAAACTGGGCAGGTTTTAATAACCACCTTTTACCCTCTTGAAACACCGTTGATCACATTTATCTCATTCCTTCCTTTTGTCCTCTGATCCCTTCCCCTTACTTATCAGCTTAGAGGGCAGAGGGAAGAAGAGGTAACAGGGGTTTACATTTTGTTTTAAACCATTATTTTTTTTTTTTTTTTACATATTGTTTTAAAACTTTCAGTCATATCATTCTGTAAAACAGTTAATGGTGGAAGTTTCTAAAGCTTTGGGATACAGATAAACGCAACCTTTGCACTGCTTTAATCTTCCTAGTGGAACACATACAAGCAGAACACTGAAGACATGAATGTGCACAGGGATGCTGTTTCTTAATTTTTCTGGAAAAGCACATGGAAAAAATATGTCACAAATTTCTCACCTAAAGACTTGCAGACTGAGATTGTGGCTTCTTCCAAGAGCTTTAAGTCAGCGCTACGGAAGAAAGAAAAGAAAAACGGTTACACAGGCAGTTGGGTTCCTGCACTGGAAGTGAAAATTCGTTACAAAACAGTCATAAAATACTTCTACGAGGCACTTAATTTTAGCAACCCATTAGCTGGCAGAGGTCAGCTTGTCCAACCTCCCTGCTCGAGCAGGGTTCCTCAGAGCCAGCTGCCCAGGACCGTGTCCAGTACCTCCACAAGCTCTCTGGGCAACCCATTCCAGTGCGTGGTCATCCTAATACCAGGCACTGCAACAGGTGTTTGAAGTACAGCAACTATAAAGCAGGAAACAAACACTCAATAGTGAACCGTCAAAGTGAAATATCTCTTCTCCCAAGTTAAAAGTGACAGGATAAGAGGAAACGGCCTCAAGCTGTGCCAAGGGAGGTTCACACTGGATACTCAAGGAAAATTCCTTCATGGATAGGTCTGTCCAGCCCTGGCACAGCTGCCCAGGGCAGTGGTGGTGTCCCCATCCCAGGGGGGATTTAAAAGCTGTGTGGATGTAGCACTTGGGGACATGGGTTAGTGATGGCCTTGGCAGTGCTGGGGGAATGGCTGGACCCAATGACTTTAGAGCCCCTTTCCAATCTAATCAACTCTGATCATTTGTATTACCACTACCTTTGCGGCCCTAGTGCTGCCATGCTTAGTTTGGCACCACTGAAAATACATGTAGAACAACAGCCTACAGACTGAACTTGACTTTTTTTACAAGTAATTTCATTTGAAATTACCTATTTTTAAAGCATGTATTGAAGAAAGCTTAATCCGATATTTAACCTCGAGCTAAGCCTTTCATTTAATTAATGTTATTATACTAATGAAAAAATCACATCCGAAACACCAAATTTTTTGTAACTTCATTAATTGCCTGTTGATACGCCTCGGAAAACCATGACCCAAAAAGAACAATAAAGCAGTAAGGCAAAACCAGCCAACAACCACTGAAAGTAAACACCATCTGCGTCAAACACATACTTGCAACGTTACAAATCCACCAGTGAAGGGTAGGTGATCCTCAAAAACATCCTCAACAGATGGGAAAACAAGATGAATAACCAGGTATTGTGTCCAATGTCGTGCTATGAGCAACAGGAAGGTGTCTCAGTAACTAAAGGGCACCTTGTTCCACCACCCTCATCAATAAAATTTCTCCCTTCTGTCTAGTCTGAATCCACCCTCACCTAGTTTAAAAACATCATCCCTTGTTCTACCACTGCAGGTTCTACTGCCCAGGGCTTTGGAGGAGATTGCACAGCCCCTACACAGACTGAATTAACAGCGTGTAACACAGGCTGAACAATTTCAGAGCTCATGCAGCCACATCCTTGTAATGAAAGGTGTGACAACCACCATCCTCAGAATGCACAGGAGAGTAGCCATGTAATGACATCTGAGCAGTGCTAAGACAGTGAAGGTCAGTGGTACAGCCTCTGTTGCAGCACTACTGTCACACAAAAATATAGCAAAATTTAATAGTGCCATGATTAGATTGTCAAAGTTGCTGTTTCTTCCTAAGCATTAAGTTTTCTGAAGAGTAATCTGATTTATACAAAACCATCAGAGACTAACTCTCTGTCCCACCTGCTCAACCCCATCTCAGCAACCACCTACAGCTCTGCCAGCAACCTAAAAGGCAATGGTGGGGGAAAACAGCCCTCCTTCTTTCTGTTTTTAAATTTAGATGGTAATACAATCAACTTGAGATTATCAGGGGTGCTGTGTGGGAAGCACCTACTCCAGCTCCACTGCCAAAAACCCTGTGGAGATGTGCTTCTTGCAAGCTGTGGAGTTTGAGCTGTGACCAAACTCCTGAGGACTAGGAGACGCTGGCAGGAACAGCAGCCAAAAGAATTATTTCAAGACCCTTCAATAGGAAATAATTCAAGATAGAGACATCAAACAAATTAAGTTTTAAGATGGCTGCAAATTTCCCTGTATAGTAGAGTAATTTACTGTGCAGTGAGCTGACAGCTGAGACAGCTCTTCACTTACAGCTGAATACCCTAAGACAACTTTATGCAGATTGGCTTGTCCTGATATCAAATATCAGCATTCATTCCTCTCTTATGGATTGCTTTGAAACGTAAGATTCAGAAAGAACAAACTTACACTTTGATATATACTTTAAAAACAATGGACTTGGTCTCGAAGGTGGTCTCTTGTTTCAGTACTAAAAACATGTGGAGTAATTAAAAACAAATGGTATTGAGCAAGAACACACCACCAGTAACTACACACAACAGGTCCATGACAACACAATTTTCTAGGTCTGTGTGACCTTGCACTTTAAAAAAAACCAAAACAACAAACTTCTAAAATTTGCCCATCTGGCTGCTTGTCATCAGGATTTATTCCTTCCTAAGAGCAGGGAGGGTGAATATTGCATAGGACACCAACTCAGTAGAGAATTCTTAGGTACTGAATAATCATCATCTAACACAACATGACCCACCTCCCATTATCCAAAGATCCTGGGGACACAGTCTGAGTGGTTATTATAATTGCTTCAGGATTTAAACCATAAATGCAAACATGCAGCTTTGAATTATGGTTCATTTTCCCCTCATTTCTAAGCAGTTAAGAGTTCAAAGTATAGTGTTCTTACAGATTTTTTTTCTTGCCTTTGAGTTATTAAAACCCACACAAAATCCTCAAAACAAATTCCACAGAGTTGCCTAATTTCTGCAAGTTGCAAGGATCAAAACCAGTGAAAAACCAAGCAAGGCCTTCAGATCTTCAGCAAAGCTTTTAACACTCGAGCCATTCTTTTTCCTAGCAAAATGAAGTGCAATGCTTAAAAACTACCTACAGCCCACTTGCTCTCACTCATACAACAAGAACACAAAACTGAATTTTGCCACACTCAAGACTAGGCAACACCACCTGCAAAATTTCAGTTCACTCTACAGGAACACCTAGAGAGGAGGAATTTCAGCAGAAACACCACCCCAACACACACACACGGACACACCAGTGAAGTGGTGTTCTTGCACTCAACAGAAGTATTAATAAATACTGTTATATCCCCACAGATAAATTCATGGAGAGAGTATTGGGGGGGGTACAAAAATAGCAGCTCATTCCCAGGTACCTGGGGCCAAGCTTAGCAGTGGCTTCCTTTCCTTTGCTTGGGCAGGAAAGAGGAGTGAGAGACACAGAGCAGTGAGAGACTGGGCATTTTTTTGTGCAGTGAAGAGACAGAAGGTAAATTACAGTAACACTTAGGGTAGAAAATGCCAGAGCTAAGAGTCGTAAGGTGGCACAAAAGAAATGCTACAAGCAACTGCAGTACTGAGTTTGTGCTACAGTCCCTGTGGAGATGACATCTGGCTAATGAATTAATGTAAGAATGGAAACCCGACACTAAAACATTTGTCTTTTCATTAACCCACAGAGCAGCACTGGTACTAAATATTCAAACTGTATTTCAGCACTAACAAGAGCCAGCACAAAGAGAAGATCCTTCACTTCACTGATCAAAAATAAAAGCTCCAATTTTCTCTAAAAACCCTCACCTGATAAATATTGACTGCCTTGTTGTTAAATATATGTATATAGACATATGGATTTTGTGGTAGCCTTGGCAGTGCTGGGGAGCAGTTGGACTTGATGGCCTTGGAGGGTTTTTCCAACCTAAACAATTCCACGATTTTAGGCAAATATCTGGGAGTAATACGGCCATTTGGGACTAAGTTTAAAATGCATTTAAATCATTCCCCTTCCACATTTAATTGAAACAAAGTATCGATGGGAGGATCGAGGAAAACACAACCTTTTAGAAAAGCAAATTAAAAACCCCACACATTTTCCAACCTAAACCCCTCTGGGATTCTATGACATGAAACACCAGTTTCAATCCACGGATCTTTTAACACCATGATCACAATGACCTGGGCGAGTTTGTTCTTGTAATTATGTATTTAAGCTGGCACTACCTGAACTAAGCTACCTCGTTTTGGGAAAGCTGTACATATTTACCTATTCACCAGTGCTACAGTTTTCCAAGGAAGGAGCAAAAGGTAGCACCTGGTGTGGGGATTCAAACAGGCTGAGAGCACAGGGGGAGGATTTAAATAAAAATATTCTTAACCACACTGGCTTGACTGGCCCACTTAGATCCAAGCAAATATGTGAGGTGCAGAGCTGCTTCCCACACACTTTAGGAAAAAATTCCAGTCTTCACAGGAGTTCCTGCCTCGTCCTGTGATCTAATGGCCAGCATTTCCAAAGTACTTCATAAAAGGAATTATTTTATTTGCCTTTTTTTACGGAGAGGCTCAAAGTCCACAGACTTCAGCAAAACTAAAATTAATAATAGCGAAATTTGCTCCCTTGACAGCACAGACTTCTTTAAAGAAAATGGTTTTATCTCGTTTAATTTTAAAGGTATAAAATCAGGAGAGGTTTCACAGTCACAGTGATTACTGTCTGTAACATCCCAACACCAAGCAGTTAAGAGTATTTTGCACACCAATTGTCACTACAAACCCACACATATACAGGCAGCTTCTGTGTGACTCCAGCTACCACCCATCAGTGGTGGAAGTAAAGGATAATCGTTAATTTGTTGGGATTTAATCACTTTGTAGTTGCTGATCAGAGTACCAGGAGTTTCTTCATCAGGGAGTGTCAATGAGTTTTCTTTAAGAAACATCTCCTCGGTGGAGGTGGGAAAGAATGGTAAATGGAGCAGTCTGCCAGTTAAAAAAATTTCATCGTTTTCATTGACTGCAGACTTTCATTTCTGGCTTCAAACTACCAGACAGCCGGATTCTGCGGTCAGCTATTATGGCATATACTGTAAAAAACATTACTTCCAAAGAAGAGTGGGGAAAAAAAGCCAGAAGGAAAAAAAAAAAAAACAAACTAGTGGCGTTATAAAGAGGATTATTTTAGAGTGGTTGAATTCAGTTGCCTTACTATAAATGTATTATCCATCAGTCCCACAGACTTCAACAAAACCACAATTACTAGAAGGCACTGAAAGTTGCTTCCTGACAGAAGTCAACTTTGAAGAAGGTGGTTTTACCCCCTTTTATTTTAACAGTATCACCATACAAGAGGTTTCAAAGTGGCAGTGACTTCTGTTAAAGCGTCTCAACATGGCAAGAGGAAACATTCTGCATACAAACTGTAATTACAAACATACCCATACCAGGACCCCTGCCCTTGGTATGGTAAGAAAAAGACCCAAACCAAAGCAGACAACCACTCCCTCTAAAAAAGGAGGCAGAAAAAAACCCCAAAGGAGCAGCTTTCCTGACTATTTTTCCTCATTGTAAGGCCTTTTTTCTTTGCCATTGAATACAAAACAGAAGAACCAGCCCATTTAGTAAATTCATACTGTGGGAATGCTGATTTTAATGAACTAGTTGGAGGAAAGACATCAAAGAACATAAGGCTGCATATGATTTATTGTACCACTTTAAAAATGTACCACGTTAAGGCAACATAAAAGCTGCTCATTTTTATGTCTTTCCACTAAAGGCCCATGCACACTATTCTTGAACCAGCAACTCATTAATAACTCCAGGGAAGGAACAAAGCTGAACAGTAAATATCAAGCACATGATTTTCAGCAAGTTCTGCTTTAGTTAACTTTTAAGTTTTCCATCAGAAAATAATTGTAACTAACACCACTGCTAAGGAGGCGGTTGCATTCTTGGTAGCAACTCGCAGGAGAGCCAGACAAACACAAGGTCTGCCTAGTCTGAGAGCTAAGGCTCCAAAGTAAACTTCACAGCTCTTCACCGTAACAATAACTACAAAAGTCATCCAGGAAAGCTGTATTTTGTTTTTCCAATATCCAAACATTATCCAGATTGATAAGTCAGCCACTTGAAGTGTAGAAGTAGCAGATTTAAGAGGTTTTATACAATTTTAATTCAGCTCCCAGGAGTCCATTCTGTGCAACAAATAAGGACCCATGAAGGGGAAAGAAAAAAAAAAAAAGAACATGCAGGAGTGTGAAATTGGAGCACCAAGTATTTCCAAATGGCTGAAACCAGAAATTTCTCAGTAGAAACTTCTGTCTGACGATATCACAACAAGCCTTTTACAGCAAAAAGCATGAGGCCACCTAAAACTAAGCTCCTGGTAACTTTCTCTTTTACTATCACTTATGTATATACCACTTATCTCCTACCACTCCTAGAGTGTGAAAGGCCCCAGTGATCTCCCTTACCTGCAAATATCTGAGACTGATTCTGGCAGGGGAGTCACAGGGATTCATCCTCAGGTCATTTCTGATTACTGACAGCTGATTCAGAATCAGGGTTTGTGAATACACAGACCAGAATTAGTTACACAAAATTCCTCTTAATACTTGCCTAATTATTAAGAAAATCAACATTATGAGATAAAGAAAAACAGCCCAGAAAAGCAGAATGTTACACTCCTAGCAGCCAGGTCTGCTTTGACCATGTGCTTTCCCACTCATTTTTGGATGGCACAGCAGTTTTAAGCAATCCCACCTTTTAGCCCAACAGTCTGCTGTGCCCCCCAAAAAAATCAATCCCTCACTGTGCCAGAATTGTTTTGTGGTGCCAAGCTATGAATCAGCATAGGGAATTAACCTGGCTGAAAAAATAAACCCTTTTTTTTTTGGCTGTGTTATTTTTCAGACAGATTAGTTTCTGATTAAACCCACAACAGAACCAGATAAACACTGGAGGAGATAGTGAAAGGGCAAGAGCATCTTGCATCAGTGTTGCTGAGAGAGACACAGTGACTTCGCAGTCAGCAGCACTGGTATTTGACGAACTTTATTCCCCACAGAAAACTGCCTTGTGTTCTTCACAGAAACAGATCAAAAAGTTAGCAGGACTGAAAAAATAAACCCAGTAAAGAAGGCATGGCTGAGGAAATGAGCAACGCTAAAGAACTCTATGTGGAATCACAAAAAGAGGGATTAAGACACACAGTTGGGTAGGGTTGGGGAGAGAAACCAAAGGAGGGAACGAGGAAGATGAGAAATGGATGAACAGAGGAAGAACACAACCAAACTGAAAGGGGAAAGAGAGGAAAGCAAAACAAGGACAAAGAAGAGAGTACAAAAGAGCCAAGGCAAGCAAAGCAAAGCAAAAATGCAGACAGACAGCAGAGCACAGAGAGCAGTGCCATTATAAGATACAGTATCATGTCTTTGTGTTTCTCAGAGCAGAAGGACAGTAACTCCCCAACTCTCAAACCAAGCTCTAGGCTTCTGATTTCGAAGATTAAAAGACTATTGTTTCCTCAGTTTGTACTCCTGGGACCAGCAGTACCTGGACTAACTTGGAACAGGCTCCTGTAAAGCAAAGCACTAGTCACATGTCCCTCCCTAGAGAAAATGGAAAAGTGTTAAAAACCCTACAAACGTCACTTACACCGATTCAGATTCCCCTTAGATGTCCTCCTTGCAGATGCTGGTTCCTTGCTATGGCCAAGGTTTCCTGACAACAAGGTGAATGCGTCAGGCACCTGCTGCTGAAAGGAGGAAATCTACACCAGCCCCACCCCAGCAACTTCCCCACGTTGCTAGTTTTATCTTGGATATTTTGGCTTTGGTTGACTGCTTTTTCTACTAACATGAATTTTCCTAGTGCCTTCTCTTCTCATGTATTTATCCCCCTCTTTCTCTGTGGTACTGCTGTGTGTAGAACAGAATTGTGTCCAAAGCAACATCCAGAAAAGACAACCCTCTTCTCCCTGGGGATTATATTATTCTCATCTTTGCAAAACCTTGAGGATCCTTTACTCTAGAGTATCACGAATTACCTCCACAAAAACAACCCACAACACTTACATGGCTCCCAATAACACTGGCAAACAGCCACTAATTTTGCAATGGAAAAAGTTAATTTAAAAAGAGAGGAAAACTTTAAAACTCTGTCCAGTTCAACTGACTCCTTTCCCACAAGTCACAAACCAGCATCTTGCTCCTGACAAAGGTACGACCCACGCTCAGGCCTCATTAAAAACAGAGTTAACTTGACAATTTGCAAGCTTCCAGTCTCAGGGATGAACATTGACCTCTATTGTTCCGTTCCTGCAGGCAAGGTTATCTGACACAGAGAGTGGCTGAGGGTGCCAACATCGCCCAAAATCACTTGTCAAATGGTTCTCTCAGATAGATGTGCAACTTAATGGGAAATTTCTGCTTCCCTCCAATTATTAAGCTGCAGAAAAAGATGCCTCTAAAAATATTTCTCCTCCAGCTGCCAGGCAAGAGCACCATCTGGTGTTCAGCTAATTAAAGCTTTCAACCTGCGTTTGGATCATGTTGTTGTTTGCTTGGGTTTTTTAATTATCTTTACTGCTTGGGCACATTTTTTTTGTTTAGTTAGGTTTGTGCTTTGTTGAGTTGGGTGTTAGGGTTTTTTTTTAGCAAATTTAGTCTGCTCTGGATCTGATTCTGTGAATAGCAAAGCAAAGTATGAAAAACTAACTTCTACAGAGGAAGGAAAAAGTGTAGAACCACTCAAAGAAATTGCTGGGGTTTTATATATAACTATTTCCCCCTAAAAAAACCCCAAACAATGGAGTATTATATAACTTGGAATATTGTACATCTTGTTAGTCATGGGTAGGCTGCAAATAATTCTTGTGTCTTCAGGGATCTTAGAGGAAAAACAATTGTTCCCTCACACACTCCCAATTACAAAACACCCTTCACAAGCTTTACAGCTCTCCACAGCACTGCACCTTCTTCCTAACCTCTGGCTATTCTCTCCAGGCAGAAGCCAAAACACTTCTTCCTCCTCTCTCTTCACAAAAATAGCACCTAGTAAATGCCTCACAATTATTTACCTTAACCCATTTTCCACTCCAGCTGTCTGAACTTTCACTTATTCACAGAAAAACATCAGGGCACTGCTGAAACCCCTAAAAGCAGTTTAAGTAACACTTAAAGGTGTTAAGTAATATCAGATTGTTCTTGTAAGAATGATAATCAACACAAAGGCCAAGGAATTTAGCAATGGAGCTGGGTTAACAGAAGCTACAAGGACTTACATTCTCTGTTTCTGGAGGTGTGCTATGGATCCTCTCAAAAATACTATTTATTTATATCCACGCCACTTGCTGGAGTGAAAAGATGTTCAAAGCTTGAATTTTAGATATTCAGAAAAATATCTGTACGAACACAACATGCCAAACTTCTTTTTAAAACGCAAAAGAAGGTGAAAAAAAGACATACAGACTAAGAAACTCAACAGCTAACCTACAGTTAAATCATGGAAGAAGTAAAATTCACTGTAAGTTGAGAGGAAACATCAAGAGCTGGAATACTCAGCAAGTCCAGTCACCCCAGAGGCTATATCAAAGAAAGCTTCCTAAAACAACAAGGAAAAGAAAAGAGTTTCCCCCCAACACTACAGACCCTCTTTCAGATCTTTCCCAGGAGAATGAATAGCAATTACAGCCATCAGGAAGAAGAAAGAAATACACAGGAATGGAAAAGATGGTGGAAAATACTTCCAAACTTAGGAAAAACAGCCTATTTTACACAGGCATTTATTCCTATGCTGCTTAAAACAGGAATAATTAACATAATCTATAACTCATTATAATTTTATTATAATTATAATATTTTATAATTTTTAATATATATAAAATAACAAAAATAAATAACTCATTTGCTTTTGGACTTGTCACTTCTATAAATACATTATTAAGTTTAGCTCTTCAGCACCCTCTTACCTGTTTGTTGGAGCGGTGAAGCTAAAAGACAGCAGCTGATTCCAGAACGGGTCATTCTCGGAGATGGGCTCTGCTCCTGACAATTTTTTTAAGTACTCGTTTTCTGGAAGCTCACTGATGCTGCTGCTGTTTGCTCCCATCTTCTTTATTTGGCAGATCTCTTTCTAAACATTCATTTCTTTAAGGAAATAAAAAAGAAGAAGAAGAAAGAAACGTAAGTCTTTTGTACAAATAAGGAATATATGGGTCCTAAATTAGACAGCACTAAAACTTCAGTTTATTCCCTTGAAAAATCACTGAGATGCAGAAATGAGGTGCATAGGAAGACATTAGAAAGACTTTCTTTCAGAAACTTAGGACAATAACATCTTAATCCAAGGAAGTCAGAAGTTTCTGTGCTATATATATTTCAGTCACCATCTCACTTGGATTTTAATAAATCCTACTCAGCACAGTTTTGTACCAAGGCTGCTACCAGTGGGGGGAAACTGCAAAGAATTCACAGTTTTACCAGGGGTGACAGGTTGACAAGCAATTCAGAAATACATTTTCAAACTGAATATGCACAGGTAGAAAATGGCTCTTCTGTAAAGATGCAGCCTGCCACCAATGATCTACACCTTGAAAGCTCCTGCCTTGCCAGAGAAAGCACAGCTCTTGTTGTGCTGTTATCCAGCAAGGAAATGTTCTACTGACCATCTCTGTAAAATAATGTGGTTGTTCCCAGGCAACTACTTCAAGGGGGAAAAGCTAAAAAATAAACACATCAGAAACACAACTGCTTTCTGAAGGAACAGTGCAGAAGTTGGCACTCCAAACCCTCTTTCCATGACTAGCTGTGTTGTACCTGATCCGCGCCAAGAATGAGGTTTCAGTTCTTCATGCTGCTTATCACTGCTTCTCATCTTCATAAACAACTTAATTAAAGAAAAAAACCCTACCACGATGCTATCAGCTATGTGCCAGGGATGATTCCAAGCATCTTACATCTTTCCAGGATATCAGATTCAATAATCTTTCATCTTTTGGGAGGAAATAACTGTGACTGATAGCTTTAAGAGTTTACATGAAAAGAAAAAAAGCATCCCCACCAAGACAAAAGTGCCGTGCAACATATTACTGTGCAAGTCAAACACTCACTCCTGAGCTGGCATAAGACACAAGAACAGGGAGAGCTACCTTAGAAGATTCAAGCTACAACCCAGCAGCAACTCTTCCCTCGACAAAGATACAGGATCTCTTTCATGAAGCACTCCAGTATTAATTCTCTCAGAACTCACCAAATTTGCAGCAGCAATTACTTCCAGAAAACACAATTCTAGCAGAAGTTAATATTAATAAAGAACAGTATAAATATGAGAAAAGCTTACTAAGAACAAACAAAGACATGAAATGTTTGCAGCCATCATGGAGGACTCTGAAGAACTTACCTCTGAGATTTAGAGCAAATGTACAATACCCAAATATCTCAGAAACAACAAAATGCCACTACAGAGAGTAGAATATAAGATAAGCAATAAAAGGTGAAATACTAAAAGAATGAGGACATTGTTTATTAGTTTCTAAATTTTATTTGTAGAGCACTCTACTGGCTGGAAATACACCACTCCACACTCCTTCCCTCCATTCCAGCACTGTCACTATCAGCTACTCTAGAAGACAGGATATTGAAAGATGAAACCTTTACAATGACTCAGTATCTCTTCTCCTTCAACAACTCCAACACCATAACTCTGCCAAAATGCACCCAGGGAACTCTTGTTTTTATGGGACAGTTGGGTTTCCACCACCTCCCTTTAGACCTGAACAAATGGGAGAGGCAATAACCTTATAACCTTACATACACCTCCCTCACAAAAAGCTCTAAAGACACTGTCTACAGCACTTGAAAAAGCTGGTTTTGTCACAGGGGCTACCTGCAGGAGGAGAAATTTAAAGTAGCCTAGGAGTGAAAATGGGACTTTGTGCCAGGGAATTCTGTGGAAAAGCATTAAAGGAGTATACAATGTAATTAGTCTAAGAGGATTTCCAGACCTTTGGTTGAATGCTTACTCACAGAACAGCGTGAGTGCATCTTAACCTGAACACAAATTTTGCTGCCTCAAAGAAAAAATCTCCAGAATCAGTGTACTCTACCTTTGAAACAATGCCAGTGAATACTAAAGCTACAGAATAAAATAGAAGAGAAACCAATCTCTGTAATATCTGAGAATGCTGGATCATCACTTTGTAGAAGAATCGAGGTTGAGCTTGTACGTGGTCATCTCAGGTCCGCATCCCCTCGTTTCACAGAAGCACTGGATGGTTTGGGTTGGAGCAGATTTTAAAGCTCATCTTGTTCCGTGCCCTGCCATGGGCAGGGACACCTTCCACTATCCCAGGTTGCTCCAACCCTTGTCCAATCTGAACACATTTCCAACATGTTCAACTACTGCAGAAGCCAACAGCAAGGCTGTTGGCCCTGGACCCATGTTTTGACTCCGGTCCCTTCCCTGAACCTTTAAATTATTTAGAGGCCCTACATTTAAATCGTTACTTCTTGGAGAAAAGACAAGTCTAGTCTGTGTCTGCTTCACATTCCCATTGTCTGCTCATGTTTTCCAGTTCACTTGCTCCAAGAGGAACACCTAAGGGAGAAGAGAACCAAGAGGCAGCTGGAGCCCTGCCTTCAAATCCCTCCACCTTAACCTGGAACTCTTGAGTTCCCGATGCCAGAGCGTCAACAGTGTCCAAAATCCTTAGCCTGTTCTCCTCAGATGAGTAACCATATTCTTTGTTTCCCAAGCTATTCTCACAGCTTGCTGCAGCTCCCAAAAGCCCCCCATTTAACCCACTTTCCCAGAAATATGAGAGCAGTGGGAACAGGTTGCAAGCCAATTCTTGAAAAAGAGTCCGCATGCTTTCCAGATTTCCAACAGTATCCCAGCAGGTTAAATTCCATTAACGCAAATCCAAAACAAATAGTGCTTTAACTGCAAGTCTTAGCAAAATATTTGCTGTGGGGTTTTTTTTCAGAGTCAGTGTCCAATCGCAGTGCCCAAGAACATGCCCAGTTGCGTGGCCGCAGCCACACTCTCGAGCAACACGACGAGCTGCTGGCTGGAATTCCCCGTGAGCTCCCTGGCCCTAATGCCCAGCTGGCTCCTTCCAAACTGCAGAGAACGTGTTTGACTCCACAGTCCTGCCCCAGAGTGACACAAAAATAAGGCACTGGCTGACTATTTCCTCCTCTAAATGAAATAAATACCAAGCCACTGAGATCTGTCAAAAGAACACAATTGATAGTTTGAGCTCCAGATAGTAGTTTGTAGATAAGTGGAATTGGCAAGCTTTGCCTTCCACTCATTTGGGAGCCAACAAATCTTGGAGCAATCAAACATGAGGCTTTTTCTCTCTTTGTTATATCCCAGGAGGTTTTTTTCTCCTCTTCTAAGAACACTTCTTCTATTCACTATACCCCTCCGAAGTTCTACTGAGTGCAGATGACCACACTTACAAACAACATACAACAGGTGTAACAGAGTGGACTCCTTCCTAACTTCTTCCACCAGGACCTTCTGTTACCTCAAAGCTTGCTGAGGTGCTCTGCAAGGATTTTTGTCATGCAGTCTGAGCACCCTCAGCTCATACAACTTGAACAGCCACAGGCCCTGCTTTAAATCAGCAAGACATTTCTGAGGAACTCCAGCCATCAGGTGACCCAGGAAACAAGTCATTCCTTCAGAGCTCATGAATATCCTACAGCAAAAATGTCCAAAAATAATCACAATTAGAATTAACATTATCAACATATTAACAACAGTAACAGATTAACCCCAGTGCTTTAACTAAGCTGCTCACATGCTACCCATGATCCCAAATACAATTCCAAGACAGGTGTTACTATGCAATATTAAATTAAATGCCAGTCATCACCTTAAATCATTTTCAAACACGCTATTAAATGTTTCTTTTAGAAACATCTGCCTTTGGCTGAAAAGACAACTCAGATATAACACACAGCCCCTTAAATGTGGACATTGCTCTTGACTAAGAGGTGCTATTGCTCTGCCTGAATGCTGGTTAAGGCAGTAGAGGTTTTGTGTAGCTGCCCTACACAATCTTTATACAACATAAAAGGTTGGTCAGTATTTGGAACACAATTACAGCAGTATGTTTTAAATAGTATTTAAAATTTATTTATCCATCATTTTTCCTACTTTGACTTGACTTTCATAACAGCCCCCGCTGCACAGAAGGGCTGCTCCAGGGGATTCCGAAGTCACTGCCAAAAACAAGGTTGAACAGCTTCTGCTTCCTCACATGCTGAAGTGCGACAGAACCAAGAAACACCAAATCACAGCAAACCCTCTTTCACTCCGGAAAAGTCAGTCCTTACCCCAGCAGTAAATTACCAATGAAATCTAATTTTTTTCCTTGAAATACACTAAATAAATGCATAGTTCAGTAAAATTACAAAAAGTTAAAGTTGAAAAGCAAATCTAATTATTTGCTTAAAAAAAAAAAAAAGGGGGGGAACAAAAAGGAAGTGAAAAGAAATACAAACACAACTTATCAGCAACTCATTTAGTTTAACTCAGTGTTATTACACCCCCAAAGAATCACAGCCTGGTCTGCAAGTGTCATGCTCTATTATACCCAACATCTGTTTAGTCCCAGAACTTGGCTCCACGATGCAGCAGCAGATGCTCCAGAGCAACACAAGGGAGTTTGTTCTGCACATCAGGACTCATTCCAACCTCAAATTGCTAAGGGCAGATATAAATCCCCAGTTTACTGTTTATTCTAAAAGATTTTAGTATTAATTATTAACCATGTTTACAAGAATATATTTTTTCCTCTAAAAGTTAAAAGCAATTCAGCAACAGATACCTGCTGTGTCTATGCTCATAAGCGTAATTGAAGGCACAGATGTGTACCACTGAACTTGGGAAAAAGCTTGTCATGTCCTCTAAACTTTCTATTTAAATAATTTTAGACAAGAAATTGCAGTTGCTTTCAGGATTCAATCTTCTGCTGGTCTCACAACCTAACTGCCAATGTTGACATTTTGCTAATGTGTCCAGTACAGCCAGCTCTCCCTTCCAAAACTACCCTTGACACAAATGTCTGGCTGAGTCTGCAGACATCACGAATAATACAGATGATATATACTGTTGTGGGGTTTTTCCTAACATAAAACTTCCCACA
>JAWWES010000094.1:69846100-69856799 GCA_035583135.1 Lophotriccus pileatus
GGGAGAGCTGAGAGCCCCTTGCAGGGCCTGAAGGGGCTCCAGGAGAGCTGGAGAGGGACTGGGGACAAGGGATGGAGAGACGACAAGGGGAAACGGCTTCCCAGTGCCAGAGGGCGGGGATAGATGGGATATTGGGAAGGAATTGTTGGCTTTGAGGGTGGGGAGGCCCTGGCACAGGTTGCCCAGAGAAGCTGTGGCTGTCCCTGGATCCCTGGAAGTGTCCAAGACCAGGCTGGACGTGGCTTGGAGCAATGTGGGATAGTGGAAGGTGTCCCTGCCCATGGCGGGGAATGGGGACTGGATGAGCTTAAAGGTCCCTTCCAACCCAGAGCATTCTCTGATCCCGTGATTCTCTCCTCTGAAGGTGTCCCCGGGGCTGGAACGGGGCTGCACCTCTTAACCTGCCCTGGAGTTGCTCAGCAGGCAGTGGGGAGTGCACAGACACAGGAGTGCTGTCTCACATAAGTCCCTTTGTGGCTGTAAGTAAACAACCTTATCAGTGCTACTGGAACTGCCAAGCCAAATGTCACCCTAAGTGACAAGCAGCCAGTGCCCCTGACGGCCACCATCCCTCCTGGCCAGAGGGACAGGTGAGCTCCAAGACTGGCTGGGGTTATGTTTTCATGGCAGGTTTAAGACCACAAAGAGTTCACTTCCAGCCAGGGGACCTTCCTGCTCACCCTCCAGCCTGACAGTCGACTCAGACTTAGGGCAGTCACTTCTACTGGAGGGGCACGTGGAGTCACAGGAGGGCCTATGCTAAAACCCCTTTGACACACAGATCCACTGGGATGATTGGTCAAGCTTAACTCCGGCTCAGTAAAACATACCACATATCCTCTGTGCTGCAGGAGGGGGTTTGACCTGTTCTTTGCACAGGAATGGAAGCCAATTCCTCAAACCTCTTTGTAGATTTCTTGGCATTTCTCTTACAGACCCAGCTTTTGGAGTTTGAGGATTATGTGGGGATATTAAACTGTCGTTCACAGAAATTACACACAAATGGGTTCCTTGTCCTAATGCTTAAGCAGGAAATCTTCAAGACAAAGACATTTCAAATTGAAACCAGATTGAATGCTGCAAACGCTGGAGCTTTCCAGCATTCAGACAGCTGCCTGCACTTTCTTTCCCTGAAATCTTCTCTCCTGAGCAGCCTACAGACTCTTGCTCTCGTTCTCCCACATGCCTTGCTCCTCCAGAGGCACAGCTGATCCCCATTGTTTGCCTTTTCCTCCCATGGACAGCAAAACAGCAGTGTTTGGACACGTGGTAGATGAGTTGTTCAGTTAAGCTGCTGTTCACAAGCATGTCTTAAAAGCTACTGGCAGTGAGTCCCAGGAGCAAGATCATAGTATCCCAGAATCCCAGAATGGTTTGGGTTAAGACCATCTTAAGACCATCTTAAAGACCATCTCATTCCACCCCCTGCCATGGGCAGGGACACCTTCCACTAGCCCAGGTTGTTCCAAGCACCGTCCAACCTGGCTTTGGACACTTCCAGGGATCCAGGGGCAGCCACAGCTTCTCTGGGCTACCTGGGACAGGGCCTCACTACCCTCACAGACAGCAATTCCTTCCCAATATCCCATCTAACCCTGCCCTCTGGCACTGGGAAGCCATTCCCTCTGTCCTGTCACTCCATGGAAAGGGTGAAATGCATCTCCAGAAGATGGACCAACCTACATCAGAGATTTGCTCTGCAACCCTAATTCTGTCTGGCTCACCTGCAGGGCTCAGTTATGTTGTATGTTCCTCCCTGTGATATTTAAGAACAGATGCTTCCACAAGTTCCTTACCAAAGCAGATGAAGTTAGTTATATACATATATTTATGTGTTTGTATATATGTGTACATATATAACTCATCATAAGTGTGTCACCTAAAACATGCAAACAACTGAAATGCTTCTGATTCCCTGTGAGTCCTCCTGGAACGCAGGCAATCCTTTGCAACAAGAGATTAGCTACACATTCTACTTGAATAATTTCTGTGCTGTGTGTGCTGTGCACAGACCAGGGGTGAGGAAACAGCCAGGGATCTGCCCTCCCCGTCACTGCTGCTGGAGTTGTGACGCAGCAGGCACAGCACCTTCCTCTCTCTGCTGGGGACCCGCCTGCCAGGCTTGCAGTCAAAACAAAAAAAACCCCACAGCAATTTGTGATGCTGTCTTAATACTCAACATTTTTGGAATGCTGTCCGAGAGCTGCGGGTTCATCCACCCCCTGCACGCCCAGCTAGGAGGGAATCACTGGTAAAACAAACCTCCCCTGTGATTAAATAACCTTGTAGCTGAAGTTTGTGTTTATTCAGGATAGCTTCTGCCAGCAAACCACTTACGCAGGTTGTGCAGGTCTGTGACTGCTCGTTCCTGGATTGAATGGCCAGGAATGGACCAGCCAGTGGTCATGATGAGTAAATAAAGGCAACATGTAAGTGCCTGATCGTAAAGGCTTTTTTTTGGGATAAATTAAATCCTGGGTTTACATTTACTCTAACCTCTCTTGCTCATAACCACGACATACTGCTTTAAGTGTGCTTTTGATTGATAAAACCAAAAATATCCCTGGAATCAGGGATACTGCCCACAGTTTAGGCACAAATTAAACTATGGGGAACTCTGTTTAAACAGAAGAAAATGGTTGTACCCTGGAACAGGTGGGCCAGAGACAATATCCTGGGCAACCAGCTCTGTCTGAGCCTTCTTTGAGCTGTAGAAAAGGTGCTCTAGGTCATCTCCACTGGCCCTTTCCAGCCTCAGCTTTTATCTCTGAATCCTGTCAACATTTCTAAAGCTGACTGTGCCCTGTGCTGTAAAACACAGACTCAGATTCCCTTTCTTACACTATATTTCCAAAAGGGATCAAAGAATCCTTCTCCTCTCCTCTGTTATAATCATGATTATTAATGTGGCGGTGCTGGGCTGACACTTGGACTTGATAACATTAGAGGTATTTTCAACTCTTAAATGATTCTATAATTCTATCTGCTCTTTTTTTCTTCTGCCTTGCTCAGGAGCTCCCCCAGATCAGCTGATAAACCACAACCAACCCTGGTTTTCCCTTCCAGGGGCTTCTCCACCTCCCTGCTGGCAGACAAAGCACACAGCGACCCAGGACAGGAGCAGTCCGTGCAGGAAGGACCTGGCCGTGCAGAGGTCTGCTCAGAGACTGTGAAACAAGGTTGGATGATGCCTGCTAGCACAACCTGTGCCAAAGTTTCAGCCAGCAGGCAGCTTTTTGCTTGTGGCATGGCAAGAAGCTGCATCTCTGAACATTTCCTCTTCCAAACTTCGTGTCCACAGCAACCCGTCCAGCACCTTCATTTTTCATCCCAGTGCGTGGCTTCTGTGTTCATTTGTTACTAGTCTTATTGTCAGAGATCTTCCCCAAGTTTCTGCTCTCTCCTGCTCTGATGACTGCAACTGTCTTCCCCTCCACCAGACTCAGACTTCCCCACTTTGATCCCAGATGTCACCTCTGAGGTCATCCCTCCCTCCCGGCTCGCCCCATGCCTCCCTCTCCCAGTCACCCAGCTACCTCCCCCTTTGCTATTGCAACAACTCTGTCACAAGCCCCCTCTTTCAAAGCTTTCCCTATCTGTCCAGCTTACTAATCCGCTCTGGCAGAACTGCCCTCCCCCCCTGCAACCTCTCCGCTCTGCTCTGCCGTGTCTCTTCCAGCATGGTCCGGTCACATGCCGGTGCTCAGGAGGGTCATATGATGGGTAGGGACTGCTGGGCAAGGCTGTGGCAGGCGGCTGCTGAACGGGGTCCCTGATAGGTACCACACCACCAGCTCCCACCCCCCCTGCCATGGGCCACCCCGTGACTCACTGAGGAGCTGGGCCTGCAGCCTGCACGGGCACGGAAGGGGAGGCAGAGGCTGTGGAATTGCACTGTAATGCAAGGAAAGACCTTCCACAAGCAGAGGTGGTTAGTGGGACAAGTCCTGCACCCAAATCCCAGGCCAGGCAGCTCTGCTGCTGCTGCTCCCCTGTCCTACCTGCCCAGCAGGTCTCTGCTCACCCCTGCATCGTGATCTGCTTAGAGAATACCACCCTTGCTCTGCAGAAATATCACAGAAATATCACAGAATCACAGAAAAAAAGTCATAGAATAGAATCCTAAATGGTTTGGGGTGGAAGAGACCTTCCACCTTCTGCCATGGGCAGGGACATCTCCCACTATCTCAGGTTGCTCCAAGCCTGGTCTTGGACACTTCCAGGGATCCAGGAGCAGCCACAACTTCTCTGGGCAACCTGTGCCAAGGCTTCACCACCCTCACAGACAGCAATTCCTTCCCAATATCCCATCTGTCCCTGCCCTCTGGCAATGGGAAGCCATTCCCCTTGTCCTGTCCCTCCATCCCTTGTCCCCAGTCCCTTTCCAGATCTCTTGGAGCTCCTTTAGGCCCTGGAAGGGGCCCTCTCAGCTGTCCCTGGAGCCTTCTCTTCTCCAGATGAACCCCCCTGCCCAGCTCTCCCATCCTGGCTCCAGAGCAGAGGGGCTCCAGCCCTGGCAGCATCTCTGTGGCTGCCTCTGGACTCTCTCCAGCAGCTCCACATCCTCGTGGTGTTGGGTCCCAGAGCTGGAGACAGCTCTGCAGGCAGGGTCTCACCTGAGCAGGGCAGAGGGGAAGAATCCCCCCTTGACCTGCCTGTCACACTGCTGGGGATCAGCCCAGGGCATAACTGACCTGTACAGAAAAGTCCTTTTGTTCTCTCTCTGTCCTGATCTGAGTGTTTCTGCCTGCCTGACCTTGGACTGGGAATTCCTGGGATGAATATCAGCAGCGCCTGTACATTACAGGCAGGAACATGAGTACAAAGCACTAAGAAATGCCCCAAGCTTTCCTTAATTAATTACAGAGCCATTGAATCTTCCTAATAAGCTCTATACACTCAATAAACACAATAAATGGGAGAAATTAGGCAATTAGGAATAAACAGCCAGAAGTTTGAAACAGTGCCTGGTGGGGACCAGCATCCCCAGGGACGTCCCATTCTTGCCCATTTTCCCATTGCACACACCACAAGTGGATATGGCAGATGACCTTTTCATTGAGACACCAAGGAATGTGACTGGTTTCAGGGATGGGATAACTGATGCGTTCTCAAAGTAAAATGTGCAGGCTGGTGAAGAACGAAATGAGTAATATTTGTTGGTGTAAATAAAGCCAACATCTGAGAAAAGCAGGAGACTCCCTGTATCTCCAAAGATGACTCAAGGCTTTCCCCTGCCTCAGGCAGATCCCAGCACTACACCCGCATGGATTTGTGAAGGCAAAAGGTTCAAAGGAGAGGGTTGATTAAAAACAGGATGCTGGAGAATAAATGATGCTGACCTTGATGATACACAGCATCATCTTGTGCTGCTTATTCCTGCCCCCAAACTGTTTGTCACCCTCTTTGTGGAAAGCAAAAGATAGTGCGCAAAGTCTTTGTTTGTGGTTTCGAAATAGGATTCCTCTTCAGCGTGAAACACAGTGAAATACTGCCAGAGGGTCTCCTAAACACCATCTGAATCATCAATCAGGACCAGAAATAGATGAAGAATGTGTGTGAGCTGACAAAACGACTGCCCAGGAAGAAACAGTTACCTGAGATTTGCAACCGTAAAGCTTGGGTACAAATTAGCAATAACGGTGAGAGCTAACTTCATATTTTTTTATGGGGCTTTGCTAAAGTAAGTAACAAATTAATTGGTTTTAATAAAAAGTAATTTTCTTTCCCGTGGGTGCTGGAAGCTGAGTGGCATGCTCAGAGTTTCCTGGTTTTGGTGCCCTTCCAGATTTACAGGATCAGTTTTGAAAGCCTGAGTGCCACTGAGAACAGTTTAAAGTGGATGTAGGAGTGCTGAAAATCAGTGAAAAAAATGGGTTTGGGCTTGAAGGGACTTTAAAGATCTTCTGTTTCCACTCCCCTGCCATGGGCAGGACACCTTCTGCTAGACCAGGTTGCTCCAAGCCCCGTCCAAAGTGGCTCCAGACGACTGGTTTGGGGTTTAGTCTGGGGACTTTTCAGGCAAGGAGGCGGTGCCAGCTTACTAATTACTCTGCCAAAATGCCAACTTGCAAGATCTTATACCTACATATGACCAGAAATAAGCCCAAAACGACCCCAAAGCCAGAGCTGTGGCAGGTCTGACAGACCCATCTCAGTGCACAGGAGGGCCACTGCCTGCTCTGCCAGTCCTTACAGTCTTGTCTGGAGCTGCAGCCCAGCTGAGTGTTGAATACATCTCACTGGTGGTGCTACGACATTCACACCAGCTTCAGGCCAAGAATTCCTGCAGATTTGAAGTAAAAGTGACTGGGTAAGCATATGTACTCTAAATCCCTAAACCAAACAACTGTCCCCAAACTCCTCTTGGGACACTCTAGTTGCTCCAGGCTCTACTTAAAATAAAGGCAGAGGAGCAGTCTTAGTAATTTATTACTTTTTTAATATTTTTCTTTTGTTGTGTGCAGGAGAGTTAAAGCACAAGCTCTGCTGGGAACTTACCATCCACCACCTGAAGGGTCAAGTGGTCGCACACTTCTGAGACATTTCTTCAGTTCCCCACCAAAATAGGACCTCAGAAAGGAGCAGAAGCAAATATCCCCCTGGCCACCCACGACACCTCTGCACTGCCAACGGGCTTGGCTCCAAGTCCACGTTCAAGCCCAGACATGCTCAGCATTCATCCAGCTTGGATGGAAAAGCGTGAGTTTTGGGTAAAGGCGTAAGAAGAGAGAAAAAGCGTGTCATTCCTTAGCACAGGCCTAAAGACATCCCTGTCTGCAGAGTGGATGGAGCAGGCCCACCACACACCACCAGGTCTCCTCTGTGACACAAAGCAGCCAAGTAGTCTGGATCCATCTCACGTACCACGGGACATGCTGGGAATGACAAGCTGAGTTTCACTTGTCCACTTGGGCATGGGGAACAGGCATCAAGACACACTGAGCTCTTGCTGGCTTTCAGCCTGTGCTCCTGCACAGCTCTGCTGTGGCTGGAGGAGGCCAAAATCACCTGAGGGTCTCTGCAAGGGCAACACGCTCAATAAGAGCAAGTAGAGCAAGACGTGGGCAAGGGCAAAAAGAGATAAAAAGCATCATAAAAATCACTCCATGTCGCTCAGGCACGTCTGGGAAAAAGGCAGAAGAAGTTTGAAGACGTGAGAAGAATTTTGTCCTTGGTGAAGGGTGGTCCAGCAGCAGGACCAGGGTCCTGCTATGGGGAGGGGGCGGCCGGCAGGGATCAAAGCCTCGCGGAAACCTCCCAGTGGATGTCGATGCCTGGAGGCAGGTACACACTGTAACCTTCCTCCCTGTGTGTGACAACGGTTCACAGGAATTAGCGTTTCCCAGGAATGTGGGGATTTATTCTTCAAGGCCCACCGTATCCGCCAGCGCTGCAGCCCAAACACTGCACCAACAGAGCATGTGCTTGATAAGAACCCAGGAACAGATGCCAGTGGATTTAATGTGGGACAGGAGGCCCATTGCAGGTTTGCAGACTGCTGGCAGGGTCAGCTGTAAATATTCCCTCACAATCAAAGGCATTCATCTAAGGATTACATGCTGGGGGCTTTGTGGTAAAGTAAATTTGCAACTAACAGGACCATTAATAGTCAGACAGTTTAGTGGCCTCTCTGGCTGCCATTTATTTTCCTCCCAGTCATTTTTAATACGCCTAAATACCATGGGGATGTGGGACTTGAATGAGGTGGCTTAAGAAATCAGCTTAGGAGGAGTAGGAGAAGGGGTTACCTCCAACAAAGAGAGCTCAACAGGGATCGAACGGAGATATCAATAGTGGGTAAGGCCACTGAAGCATGTGAGCTGATTTCATAACCTGATGGAGATTAGCCTCTTCTGTAAGCAAACCAACCTATCCAGGGGTATGAAGTATATTGGTCCTATAAAGCACGTTCATGGAGGAGCTGTGTTTGAAAGGCTGAGGAGGGGAGACGAGACCTTGCGGGGTAAAGAACGGCTGTGAAACAAAGGCACCATGGCCTGTTTTCTCTCCAGTTTGGTGCTCTCAGAACAAAAGCATCCAGGGCAGAAACTGTGCTACATAAATAGTACCTCCCCCGACTGCAGCAAGCACTAAGTATAAAATAATTGTGATGTGATGGGTTGAGGACAAACCAGGAGGTCCTGGGCTGAGCAGGCAAGGATTAACCCTGGATGATATTTCACTGCAGAGCTGCCTCTGCAGGAATGCAGTCAGCTCTTGCACAGCCATCTGATGTGGGGGTCCTGCCCAGCCCTTCATCCCAGCTCAGCGCACCCCGAGGTTGCTGCCATCCAAGAAGCCCTCCCTTCTCTCTGTTTGTTCTCTACCTCTCCTCCCCCATCATCTCAGAAACAAAGCAGGCAGAAGGAGTCAAGAGGGAAAACTAGCACCAATTCCATTGAATTCTACTGCCTGAGCTGTGTTTTATAATAGAAAAGAGAAGCTGTTTTATAACCAAAAAAAAAAAAAAAAGAGAATGATCCCTTCCTTTCTCTCCCCTCCTCCTCCTATCCTGTAAATCCTACTCCCTCTGCCTTTGGAGAAACAGAATGAGAATAGAGAAGAACCAGGCAGGAAGAGTGGAGGGTGGATAAAACACTCTCAGGTTTCTAAGTGGTGAATTAAAAATTTTCAGGATAGCGACAATCACTCCCTGACACTGAATATCTGACCTAAAGCCAATCTTTAGATTGTGTGTCTTTGAGTCTGGCTGCTGTTCCATTGCTTTCAGTAACAAGCAGCTCATAAACCCAAGAGCCACACGTTTTCCCCATCAGAAGTGGTCAGGTGTTCCACTTGTGCTTTCCTAGAGTGCAGTGTGATGCAGTCTTAGCTGTAGGAATACTGTGCACGTCCCTCCTGCAGCTGTGATGCTGAGGGGTTTTCCCTTTTCCTTTAATGCTCAGCTCTTCAATGGTGCAGCCATTTCTTCAAGGAGAGGAGATGTCAGCATGCTAATTGTAAAGGCAGGGAAATAGAAGCATTAAAGACAAAATATTTTACAGAGGTCTCCCGATTTCAGTCTCCTTGGGCAGGACCGGGACAGCCTGTTTCTCTCGGAGATCGAGCTCCCATGGAAGACACTGACCATAACCCAGGTCTGAGGTGTTCTGCTCATATGGAAACAGCACTGAAAGTGTCTCCTTGATGGATGTATGGGCGTGTAAACCTCTCAAATTAAATGATGCTGCTGCTGCAAAACCTGCCTAATCCTTCCTCGAGAGTACCGGGATACTCCAGATATTTAAATATTCTGGAACCTTAATTTACACATCATACTGATTTTAGCTTTGTGCTACTATGGAAAAAGCTTAACTTCTCCCATGTCCCTTCTACCTCCACATCTCATGACTCTGCCCTGACTCACCACATCTGGTGCTGAAGAAGGCGGCAGACTCAATTCACCCAGCACCCACCTGCAAAGAGCTTGTGACTACAAATGAGCGAGACATTTTTGTATTTCCTGTAAAAATGCTCATGATTTCAAAAACATTCCTCTTCTGCTTTTGGGCTGAACTGAGACCTGTAGGAAATCGCAGTGGGAATGGAGCCAGAGTGAGAAGAAGAGAGCCAGAAAGGTGCCTCCAAGAACAGCCACTACCTCCCTGAGCATTGCTGGGACACCAGCTGCTCCCACATCCCTGCAAGTGCTGTAATTCTTGAGCTTCCACCTCTTTTAAAGTGGATTATTATCCACTTTATCCTGGTTTATTATTTATTACTTATTACAACATCCAGAAATTCCATCTGGGAGCCATGAAAAAACTTTCCCAGTGAAAAACTAATCAAAACTAGGAATTTTTCCTCAAAATTATTTGGCTTAACGAACTGTTATTTTCCAAGCAGCTCTGGGTGGGATCCTCCTTCCCCCCAGGCCATTAGGGTTACAGAGAGGTCAGTGCAGAGCCACACTCTGTGCATTTTTACCATGCCCATCACAACAGTTCCAGAGCATCTCCCTGGATGATCATTACCTTTTGGCCAAAGCAGCCAAAGGAATTATTCTGATGAATTTCTTCCTTCTTGTTGCTAAGCTATTCTCACTGCTACTGCCATTCTTGGAAGCCAGAGGCAAACACCAGGGCTCCCCTCCCCAGAGCCTGGAGTTGCACAGACAAAAGGAGGAGCTTTACAGCTGAAAGAGACAACAGAAGGACAAGGAGAAGACGTGGTGGTTAAACCATGATAATGACACGGTGGTCAACATTCTGGCAGGGTTTTGTTGGCACCAGGAGTTTTTAGAAATGGTGAAGCGTTGGGTGATGAGGCTTAGCTGATTCATTTCCTGCGGGACTAAGTCGTGGGCCAGGAGCTGAGAAGCCTCTGTCCATTCTGTGTTAGGTCAGTGCTGTCAGGATGCTGCTCCTCAAGAGGGACCACGCAGCTGTAGGAGGCACTTGCATCCTCAGAACACTCTGCTCAACCCCACGCTCCCTGAGGAGGAGTGTGAGCGTCATCTCCAGCCTCCTGAAGCAGGACGCGCTCCAGGAGCTCCCAGAAGACGAATTCAACCTGCAGAGTCAGGAGCTAAGAGGTTCTAGGAATGATCCCCAAAGAGAAGAAGAGCAGCAATCCCCAGCCACAACCTGTCCCCTATACGACACCTGTGATAAAACCTTATAGAATTAATAGAATAGAATAGAATAGAATAGAATAGAATAGAATAGAATAGAATAGAATAGAATAGAATAGAATA
>JAWWES010000094.1:69856899-69871001 GCA_035583135.1 Lophotriccus pileatus
ATAGAATAGAATAGAATAGAATAGAATAGAATAGAATAGAATAGAATAGAATAGAATAGAATAGAATATTTCATTTGGAAACGACCTACAATGATCCTGTAGTCCAACTGCCAATCCACACAGAGTCAGGAGGTGGCTGGGCTGGAGGAATGCACTGCTGGAAAGTCAGATTAATACTCTCCATTGATATCTACTGGTGAGGGCTAAAGCAAGTCCTGTATCTGATTTTCCATATTTTCCCTCCTCCCTCTCTCCCTCCCTCCCTCTATCCCTTCCTACCTCCCTCCCTTCCTTCTTTCATTCCTTCCCTCCTTCTTTACCTCCTTTCCTCCTTCATTCCCTCCTTCCTTCTCTCCATCTCTCTCTCTTCCCTTTCACCATAGCCCTTACTCAAAATCCCGTACCACGTGTTTACACTAAAAAATCAGGGACTAACACACCGATTTCCAGGCCAAATCTGTAATTTATTAATAAAATTTTGTACGTTTTGCAGGTGTTCTGACCTTCATCATTTCTTTTGACTATGAGCACCTACAAATTTTGGGTGCTCCCTTCCCCTTAGAGGTGAGACACCACAGTCCTAATCTTTAACCATCATTTGCCTGCACCGTTTTTCCTTTTTCCCACCCACCTCAGACCCTGGTGCCTTCTCCCTGCTTTCTGCCATGAGTTTGAAGGGAAATAGGAGCCTCAGGGCTGAGGAAGGGGAAGAAAAAGAGAGCAGGAAAGTCATGTGTCCCGGAATGTGACCTCTTCTGACATGGTGTGGTGAGACATAAAATATAAATGCTATAAAATGAAATAACTTGTCATGGATCAGTAACTGGTAAATATACAGGTAACAAAAAAGTAGGAATAAATGGTTAATTGTTGGGTGCAAAAGCAATTGTGGTATTGATACTGTAGCTGCAGAAGTTGGTGGGCTGCAAGTCGGGCAGTGCCCTTCAGGAAGCATCTTGTGCCCAGTAGGTCCCGAGGGCCTCAAGTGGCAAAGAACTGGGGGTTTCCCACAGGTGGAGCTGGAATTCCCAGGCCTCTACTTGGCACCCGGGTCAGGGGACACAGAGTGAGGGGGTCAGCACTCATGATCCCCCCAAAACCCTGTGAGTTCCCTCCATGGGGCCACTTGTCTCCTCTGACCCCCAGGGTGAGAGTGCTGGAAACTCTCCCATGACTCCCCCTAAACCCTTCATGTCCTCCTCTACCCCCCGGGGTGAGATTTCTGGGGACCCCTCATGAACCCCCCGAACCCTGCATGTCCCAAAACTCCCCTCAAGGTGTCAGTGCTGGGGACTCCCATTAACCCCGCAAACGCCTGCCTGTCCCCACTGCCCCTTAGGGTGAGAGCTGTAACCCCCTCAGCCCCACCCACATGTCCCCAGAATCCTTCGGAGTATCAGCATTGGGTGTCCCCCCTGAATCCCCAAACTCCTGCATGTCCCCAAAATCCCTTGGGGTACCAGCGCTGGGGACCCAAACCCCTCTGCCTCTCGGCATAACAGCACTGGGGACCCCCCGTGACCCGCCAAGCCCCCCTCCTGTCCCCAAAATCCCCCGGGGTCCCAGCGCTGGGGTCCCCCCCCGCCGGGACGCCCCGAAGCCCCCGCGGGTTCCCCACGGGGGGCGTGGCCTCCCATTCATCCCCTCGCGTGACGTCAGGGGGGCGTGACCAATGGGAGCGGCGCTGGGGCCCGGCCCCGCCCCATCGTGCCACGAGCGCCGCCCCGCGCGGCCCCTTAAAGCGCGGCCGCCGCCGCCGCGCGTCCGTCCGTCCGTCCGTCTGTCCGTCCGTGCGCGCCTCCCTGCGCCCTCCCGCCCCTCCGTCCGTCCGCCCGCCCGCCCTCCCGTCCTCCCGAGCCATGAGGAGGCTCGTCCTCCTGCTGTGCACCGGCGTGACCTGTTGCATCGCGGCGCGGGGCGCGGAGGCGGGAGGTGGGTGAGCGCGGTCCCACGCGGGACCGGGGGGGAGCGGCGGGGCGGGCGGGTTCGGGGGCGCTCTGCTGACCCTTCTGTCTCCGCTGGGCTCGCAGATGGCAGCGCGGAGCGTGTGCCGGCGCCGAAGCCGCAGGTGAGGTTCGGGGTGCGCTCGTCGTCGGACGCCGATGAGGATGGGTGCGCGATCGCCGTCGGCCAGCACCAGTGGCTGGAGGACTGCAAGTTCAACATGACAGCCAAAACCTTCTTCATCATTCACGGCTGGACAGTAAGTACGGAGGACCGCGGGCAATGCTTAGTCTGTCTGCTCAGAGTTAGCAAACTGCCCTGCACGCGGGCTGTATCTCCAGAGTATTTCTGTTCTGGAATTTCTGTGGCTACCTTGTCCGTGGAAGTGTCCAAGGCCAGTCTGCATGGTGCTTTGAACAACCTGATTTAGTGGAAGGTGCCTAAGGCAGGGGAGTTGGAACTAAATGATCTTAAAGATCCCCTCCAACCCAAACTGTTCTAGAAATCTATGAATATGTGGGATTTGTGAAAACTTTTCATGTTTCAAGCACTGTGGTCTCTTAACAGCTGCACCTGAGGTCTCTGAAACAAAGCAATGTGGGTCAGGCTTAAGAACTCTGTGAAATCACCCAACTCATTCATAACTGCACGAGATCACTTCATAGCTGTATAACGTGAACATAGTAAAGGGAACTTGGGATTTTTCCCTACAGTCCAACTAACTGACCACTATGAATGCACTAGTTGACTTGACAGGCACGTGCTTAGACTTCCTATTATCATAGCTGGATGCCCGCGGCCCTGGCATTTGCTACGAGGTCTCCCTGATAAAGGAACAAGAGGGCACACAGACTTTATCTTTGCCTCTTATCAAGCTTTTTCCTTCTGCTATTCATGTGGACAAGTGCGTGCCACGAGGGGACTTATCAGCTCTGCCAGGGCTTATGCAAACAGTGGTGCCAAGACTGCGGAATAATTTTACCGCCCATCAGAATTTCTGGAAGTCTTGAGAAAAAGAGCGATAAGGTGGCACGTAACGAATGCCTCTCCCTCCTGCCTTAAAAGGCAAGTGGCTAATTACAGCCAGAGTCTCTCAAAACCTGTTTTTCTTACTCCATTAGTGCAGTGCTGAGAAGTAGTGGGGCTTGCAGAGGAGCAGCGTGCAGCTGGAGCAGAATATGTAAATGATATGCAAATAACTTAACTGTGAATGCGTCATCTTGGTCCTGCAAGCTGGAAGCTGACACCTGAATCTCTCTCTAGATGAGTGGCATGTTCGAAACCTGGCTGGACAGCTTGGTGTCTGCTCTTCAGGGGAGGGAGAAGGATGCCAACGTGGTGGTGGTGGACTGGCTTTCTCTTGCCCACCGGCTCTACACCGATGCCGTGAACAACACGCAGGTTGTTGGAAAATCCATAGCCATGCTGCTTGACTGGTTACAGGTAACACGAGTGGAGAGCAGCCTCTGTTGTAATGCTCCATGAGGGACTGTTGCACAAGGGAGAGCCTTCACCAGCTCCAGGGCTCACCAGTGGGGCAGGCTCTGGTGTAATCCCCACCCCAGGGCTTGATGGGATGCTGGCTCATAGCCGAGGTGCTGTGCTCAGCGCGTGCGAGCGATGCCCTGCTTTCCTGGGAGATGCTGCCTCGCAGGTGCTCGGATCAGTGATGATGAAGTGGGCTTCAGGTTTGAGAGTCCTGCCTGAGCAACGTGAGGCTCGGGAGTTGGGCATTCAAAGTCAGCACTGGCTTGGCAAGAGAGTGGGAAAGGAGAAGGAAAGGCCCACGGTGCTGCGCTTGGCACCTGAGGGCATAGCCAGTGCTGAGGTCCAGTGGCAGCTCCCTGGGGGAAGGCAGCTCCAGATGCTGCCTGAACAAAGAATGTCATAATTGGGGTTAGAGCATGGGCAAGCCACAGGTACCGTCCAAACCATCCTACTTGTCTTGATGAAATACAGAAGAAAGCATGCTTGTCTGCCCCCTCCCTCCAATCTCTTCTTGGAGTTGGACTTCATAGTCATGCAGACAGGACCAATGCCAGATGCCCTGAAAGGCAGGGGGTCAAATGATCATATCTTCTTTTCCCTGCAGGAAAACCCGCTCTTCCAGCTTGAGAATGTGCACCTGATTGGGTACAGCCTGGGTGCCCACGTGGCTGGCTTTGCTGGTAACCATGTCCGTGGGACTATAGGCAGAATTACAGGCAAGTGGCTTTCTAAGCAATCTCTTACCTTTCCTTTGTGGCAGTGAGTTTCCCCGAAGAGGCTTGTTTCCTGTGTTGCTGCAATGTTGTTTTGGCCTTATTCTTCGAGAAATGACAAGTTTCCTACCTGTGGCAGCAGTGGGAAGCACAGGTCTCTTCACATCAAATATAGCAGGGGTTCAATGAAAAAACCTCACTGAGGACAGCCTGATCTTGAGTTTATTTGGAGTTATGTGTGGGTTCAAAACAAATCCCACTCAAAATCTTACTGTCCAAATCCTATGCCGTTGAGTGATACTGTTTTTGTAATTATAGCTCATAAGCTAATGAAAGTGAGAGCTGCTGGGTGCTGTTTGTTACACAGGATGTCTGAATGAAAAAAAAAAATTACACAACTCTAACCCCTCATTCTGGGACTATCTGAAGAGTTTGCTTCCAGCTCAAGGGGAAAGCTGATTTCTACAACTTTGGTCATAGTGCAAGGGGTTGAATTAAGCATTTAAATGTGGCAATGGCAGTAAGAATTCCGCAAAGCCTATCAATTACTATCAATATTTAGTTAATCAGGGAAAAAAAAAAACAAACCTAACAGTCAAGTTGGAGAACAGCTTAGGAGTGCAGCTTCAGGTTGTGGGGTGAGGCTCAGGGGTTAACAGAGCATCTCAAACCCATCATGGGATCTCAGATGCAGGGATTACCTGCCTGCTGCTTAGACTGTGTTAGTCCCTCCATATGTCCAGTCCGAAAACAGACTAAATGTCTCTGAGGCAGCTTTGTCTGCCAGCTGTCCCTGGGGTGCTAGACCTTGGAGCTGCCTCTTGAAGTACCTCTTCACTGTGACCTGTGCAACAGGCACTCTGAAGCCATCTTGGTGCTACTATTGGGTTGCGTTGCCCCAAAAGTGCTGTGAAGCACTTTATTTCTTCCCTCAGTGAGCCCTGTGGTGAAGAGATCTTTGGGAAAAGCAACGGGGCTGGGACTGTCTGTGCATCACCTGGTGAGGAGAGCTGTATTCTGTATGAAATAACCCAGTTTTTTCACCTGGCATCTTGTCTCTGACTCCAGGCTTGGATCCAGCTGGCCCCATGTTTGAAGGAGTGGATCCCAGCAGGCGCCTCTCCCCCGATGATGCCAACTTTGTGGATGTCCTTCACACCTATACAAGGGAAACACTAGGTGTTAGCATTGGGATCCAGATGCCTGTAGGCCACATTGACATCTACCCCAACGGGGGAGACTTCCAGCCTGGCTGTGGTCTGAGTGATGTCTTGGGAGCCATTGCCTATGGGAGTAAGTTCTCGTTACATATGTTGCTTCTGGTCAGTGTAGACTCCTCACAAACTGACTTGGGTGGATGGTGGGGGATGATGTGTTTTACAAAAGGAGGGAAGACCATTTTTTCCTTCTAAACTCTCTGTACTACTGGAGGTAGTTGCTAGAAACTACACATGGTTTTATTCTGAAATAGCACGATTTCGCTGCAACACCTGATCACAAAATGTGGTCTTCTTATGCTGGGATTAGAGTCCTTCCTAAAGCTCCCTTCGTGGTAGGGACTAAGTGGACAGTCTCCAAGCATCTTCCACTAGCCTCTTCAATTGGTACTCTTTGAAACATTTGGGCAGGGTCAGCTCATGTTGGGCTACCAAAAAGGCTTAGCTCACTTCACCTTACCGGCTGCCGGGGCTGACAAATGCTCAAACCAAGCCTGTCCCTCTCCCCTCTGCTTCCCCAGCCATCGGTGAGGTGGTGAAGTGCGAGCACGAGCGGTCTGTGCACCTCTTCGTGGACTCCCTGGTGAACCAGGACAAGCAGAGCTTCGCGTTCCAGTGCACCGACCCCAACCGCTTCAAGAAGGGCATCTGCCTGAGCTGCCGCAAGAACCGCTGCAGCGGCATCGGCTACAACGCCCGCAGGATACGGCACAAGAGGAACACCAAGATGTACCTGAAAACAAGGGCTGACATGCCCTTCAAAGGTAGGCTTTCCCTCTTAGGAGGAGCGCGGTCTCACCTGTAGGAGCAGCCCCCCAAAGTCACCGTCGGGAAGGGTGTAGAGGTGGAAGAGCAGCATCGCCTCAAAGCTGTGCAGCTCCAGGCATTAGTGTTCTGCTGTTACCTGGCTGCACAGCCCCCTGGCATTGCTGTGCCCCTTCCTCTGTGTAAAATCAGCACAGCCTGCCCATGAGGGCACTCTGCCTTTTGAGCAGGACTACAGTTTAGAAGTCATACATGGCAACAACCTTAGAGCAGTGTAAGGTCTGGGCAGCCTTCCCCCGGTGTGGACCTTCTGCTGCTGTTGTGTAAAAGTCAAATTCGTAATCAGTAAGGGCAGAAAAAAGTCATCAATGCTCAATAAAGGATGGGTCTGGCTTTTTTTCAGCCAGCAATATTTCACACGGAGCAATGCTGAGCAACATTGTCTCCCAAACTCGGTTCCATCTCTGCTCTCCCCTTTCTCCCCAGTCTACCACTATCAGATGAAAATGCATGTCTTCAGCTACAAGAGCTTGGGAGAGGTCGATCCCACTTTCTCCGTCACCCTGCATGGCACCAATGGAGAATCTGAACCCCTGTCTTTAGAAATGTAAGTAAGCTGCCCTGCTGTGTTTAACTAAGTAAGAAGAGCACAGGGACTAGACAGGGTGGCAGCATTCTTTTTCCTCTTCTAACACTAGCATTGGACCCCAGCCTAGTGGCCTCAATTCATCACCATTCAAAAAAACTTTTCATCCAGCAACTTAATGATAATTTTTGTCTGAGAAAACAGTTTGATGTGCCCAGTCTTCTACACGTTAGCCTTCACAGCTCGTTGCTGGAGTGCTTCCTCTTGCTTTTCCCCTCTACCGTTTGGATGTAGCCTGAAAGCACCCATGTCTCTGGAGGCATTGCTGGCCTCTTTTAGCCTCTCCCAGAGGAAAGACAAGGCATTAAATCCACCTCTAAGCTATGGAAGTATGGCTGAGCTAAATACATGATGCATTGTATTGAACCAGCTATCTGAGCTCACTTTCTTTAGTGTAATCAACAATTAACTGGTGACGGTTGAATGTGCAACACCTGATAAGCTGCAAAGGGCCTCTTGCATGGAACAAAGGAGCACCTGGCATGCTTCCATAAGGAAGAAGTGCCAAGTCTTGGCCTTTCTTTCAGGATTGATCTAATTGGCCTGAACGCCACGAACACCTTCCTGGTCTATACTGAGGAGGACATGGGTGACCTTCAGAAAATAAAGCTCACCTGGGAAGGGACATCTCAGTCATGGTATGATCTATGGAAAGAGCTGAGGAGCTACTGGTATCGGCCTGTGAACTCTACCCAGGAGCTGCATATCAGACGGATACGTGTGAAATCTGGGGAAACACAGGAGAGGTAATAACTGTACTGGGCTGCATGTGAGCTGACTTGAAACTTCAGCCAGAAGGAGAAACGTTCAGAACCTAGCAAAAAAAAGTTGGTGTCCTGGACGCAGTTGGTATCTTGAGCTGCCTCTCATTTTTAGTGACACCGCTCCTTCAAGGTGTAGGGGAGCGGGGCACAAGGTTGCAAACTAAGCTTTATGCAAAACTAGTCACCACAGATCAGATCTGGGATGTCCTTTTGCTTTATTTAGATACTGTGACATCCCCTGGGGACTAAATTAGCCGCCTTCAAGGCGGTCTAGATGATACCTGAAGGCATAAACTACTGAAAATACAGAAACATGCGTGGTCATAGCTGTTATTTGCAGGCATAATGTTCTGATTTGGCACAGCAAGCTAGACCTGAAACTGCAACCAGTATCGTGGTGCCATCAACCCTTAACCACCAGACAGCTCCTTCTGTGGTCTGGCAGGGGAATTGGAACTAGATGATCTTTAAGGTCCCTTCCAATCCCAATCCATATCCTTAGATCATAGAATGGGCCATAGAATTCCAATGGAAGATTCCCTGCCATAAGAGAGGGTTGGAACTAGATGATCTTTAAGGCCCCATTCCACCCAAATCATTCTCTGAGTCTGTGATTCAATTTGGAACTGGAAAACTACCTGAGCTTCCAAAAAGTATTGAATCTGCCAGGCTTGTAGCACTGCACTCCCACATCGCTGTGTTAATGTTGTTCTGAAGGTAACCCAGATCTGTCAAAGAGCAGCAGTTGACATTGACAAGTTCCCACATTTCTCAGAGCTTTAAATAAGCATCACCTGTCATCTGAAAGGTATTGTGCATCCTGGTTTCCACGCTCTATGAAACATAGGGGTAGAAGCAAAGTAGAAGCAAAGATCCCCAAATAAATTCTGAAATAGGAAATAAAATCCTATAGTGTATCAAGATGCTCTGTGAGAGGCATGTTAAATCAAACAACTTGTCTTGGAACCGGCTGTTAATCCATATTACTTGTTATTTGTTAATCATGGAGAGGACAGGTGCCTTCTCTTGACTTCTGATTCTTCCTCATAGGTCTGCTTTCTGTGTGGAGGATTCCCAGCTAAATAGTATAACTCCTGGCAAAGAGCTCTGGTTTGTGAAGTGCACAGAGGAATGGCGAAAAAGGTATGGAAATCAGCCAAGAGAAATTCTGCCTGATCCATGTGGCTGTGCTGGGATGAGTGGAGCCTTTTGGGTTTTTTTCACTCCTGGAACCTGTTTTTCTTTCAAAAAGGTTAATAAATTGCAGCCCAAGATTCACAGCTATTAGACTTAATTTTCATGTATGCCATAACTGTTGCTAAGTAGGTGATATTATTCTCCCTCCTGACCTTGGATTGTCACCTTGTACCTTTGCATGTTTACTACCAAATGGGTGCAGCAAAATCCTTGGTCCTAATTGCGGTAGAGGCTAAAATGAGGTGCTGCCAACCCCCAAGATCTGTGTAATAGTGGGAAGTTAAGCAGAGGTATCTATTAACTGCCCTGTAAAAGAGGAGGAAGCTGGGAGGAGTGCAGGAAGTTGTTTCAGCCCGGTAGAAGACCTTGAGCTGCCAAGAAATCTCTTGATTAAAGTTGGAGGTCAACTGCATGAGCAAGACAGAGCCGAGGACCTGCCGTGGGGTTGCTGCAGTGACTCCCACGGCTTCATCTCCAGCTGTTCCAACCTCCTCAGGTTCAGGAGGGTGCAAACTCTGGCCTGCCAAAGCATCTCATCCCTGCTAAACCTTTTGGGGGACTCCCAGGCACCCGGATCAGTCCTCAGAGCATGACTTCCAGAAAGTCTGGTCCCAGCAGTGACAACTTGATTGCCTCAGATGCCTCTGGTCGTGTTTTGAATGAATGAAGCCCTATCCATTTGTCTAGATGACAGTCTCCCTTGGATGAAGCCCAGCCTTTTGCCCTCTCCTAAAATTTCAGTCTGTAAACTTAGAGCTTTGTCACTTCTAATCGAGAGGACAAAGTGCTTGTTAGGACTAGCAAAGCCCTGTGGAAGCCAAGCTTTGCACAGCCCTCCTGAGCAGCAGAGCTCGGCTCAGAAGTGTGAGCTGGTCCTATTCCAGGACCAGTTTTTGGCAGAAACCAGCAAGCTGTGCTTACAGACAGTAGCAAACCAATCTGTGAATGAAAACCCTGTGCAAAAACTTGTTGCTCTGCCACAAGTCCCGAAAGATCAAGTAAACATTCCTGCAGGTACAATAAAAGGCTGTTTTGATACGCTACTCGGTAACCCCCATAAAACAGAATTGCTGGCAGATGTGCCCTGCCTGCTTGCTCATGGAGTGTGCATGAGGCAGAGGGGCTGAGCTCAGCTCCAGCACACCACTTTTTTTTCTAGGAAATGATCCTTCCTCCCAGAAATGACAAGCGATTACTTGCTGTTCAGCTCTCGGTTTCTGCCAAGTCAGTGGAATATTATAGTTCCCTACTTGGAGACTGATGCAAACATCTGTCCTCTCTGAATGGAGCTGCACAGGCAGAATCTAGCTCAAGCCCTGTAATTTCTGTTTGCAGTCTGCATAATATCTACTTCAGGCTCTCACTGAGTAGCTACTAGGCAAAGTGTGGCTTTGACAGAATAAAATACCAGCCTGTACTGTCCAAACCTGTTCCTAGCACCCCAGAGGTTCTCAGAAATTCTTTGTTACTCCTATTAACTTCTGCATTTAACTAGGGTTTTTTTTCCTCTCTGCTTTTTCCCAGATCTGTCTCAAACCTGCTCTGAAGACTTCCCTAAAGACTCACAGCCAAGCAACCTGGATGCATGAGGACCACGCAGGTGGCAAGATGCTCTGGGGAAAAATCTGGCTTGGTAGCACTTAAAACAACTAGCTCTTCAGGAAAAAAAACCAGTTTGGATTGGGTGCAAGAAACTGAGGAGCAATTGATGGACTTTGGTCCTAGACCTAGAATAACTAAAACTCCATCCTCCCTTTCCCAAGGATCCTGGTTTGTGTATTTAACCTTACCTTGACCTGTTACACGCTGCATTTTTCCCGCCCTGCTCCCCTTGAGCGGGACCATGGATGAGATCTTCACACACCCAGACCTCAGCAATGATCTTCTGGTCTGCCTGCCAGTGGAGTTGAGAAGATGAATAACCACGCTAACTGCGCACCAGGCTGTGGGTGGCAGAGCTGCTGAGAGCAAACCATCACCTGGTGCAGGAGTTACCGTGGGTCCAGTAGCACTATGGGCTGTGGGAAGGTGTGACCAGCACAGGTCAAGAGCGTGGGGTTGTTCGGGGAAGGGGTGGGAATAAGCACGATGCCACTTAACTTCAAGTTGTCTTTTGCTTGCCTTAAGGGTAGTTCTGTGTCCAGCTGATACCGAAATCTCTCTCTATGACCTGATAGGAAGGTAGTGCTCTGTCCTCCCTGTGCCTGGGGCACAGCACGGTGCAGGGGTGGTGGTGGTGGTGGCAGCTGCTCCCTGGTCAGTGTCTGCAGTGAGGCTGCCCAGTCACACATGGGGATCCCTTTCTAAGAGGCAAAGAGCAGCTGCCCCTACTGCTGACCGTGGGGGATGGAGGAACGAGATGCTGCACCGTGCTGCTTCAGGAGAGCTTTGCACCAGCCCTTTTAGCTGCTGAGGACACATTTCCCTCTGCTCAGATGCTGTCGTAGTACCAAGACCTCGTTTTTTAGTAAAATATTTAAAAGAGCCAAACAGCCAACGTCCTACCCTGATTGCTGTGACATCCCAGTTGGAGTTGGAGTCCCAGGTGATCTTGGCTTTGCTTTGAGTTTGGCAGACTCTGCAGCTGTCACATTTGCTACAGCAGAGTGGACCTTGTCAGAGGTGAACTAGTTTTTGTTTTGCTTGGTTGGGTTTTGTAGTAGTGGGGCATTTTTTTGTTTGTTTTGTTTGGGGTTTTTTGTTGGGGTTTTTTTTTTTTTTTTCTTTCTTTCTTTTTTTTAAATTATTCTTTTATTTTTATTTAATTTTTTTCTTTTTTTCCCTGAAGAGAATGGTGTGACAACCCTTGAGCTTTTGGCATGCAGAAAGCCAGTCTCAAAAATGGTGTTGCCAGGTGGTGCACTGAGTTCTGAAGACTTAGCAAGTCCTTCTGAGGCCTGCAGATCTCTTGAGGTTTTTGTAGAGCTTCAACCCAACCAAAGCAAGCACATTTGGGGATATTTCTTTTTCCATGGTTTTATGCAAAGGCTTCAATAACTGAAGTCTTTGGTAAGTGTCTGTGACTTGTCACCGTGCCATACTTAGAGCAGTTTCAAAGCCCTATTTGTATATTGTGGTTTTTGTATGACTTAAAACGTAATTTATTTCTCATATTGTACATATGTAAACATTTTTAAACATTTTGGTTTTAAGTAACAGTTTTTATAAGCCTTAAGACAAAAAAATAAAGGGCTCTGTAAAAATAAGTGAAGCCTTGTTATTGATCACAGAATTGTTTAGGTTGGAAAAGCCCTCCAAGATCAACAAGCCCAGCACTTCCCCCAGCACTGCCAAGGCCACCACTAACCCCTGTCCCCAAGCAGCACATCCACACAGCTTTTGAACCCCTTCAGGGATGGGGGCTCCCCCTGTCCTGAGCAACCTGCAGCCAGGAAGGTGCCCACAGCCAGCACCTCCTCCTGACCCCTCCAGGCTGTGTTGCCAAGGTCAGAGGGTTCTCTCCATGCACCCACCACTGGGTGCCTCCAGTCACCCCCTACCTACACCTGCTTTGTAGGGAGGCCACCACAGGAGAGGAGGAACAAGGACATCCTCCCAGGGCTGGATCCCTCTGCTCTGGAGCCAGGCTGGGAGGGCTGGGGGGGCTCACCTGGAGAAGAGAAGGCTCCAGGGAGAGCTGAGAGCCCCTTGCAGGGCCTAAAGGGGCTCCAGCAGAGCTGGAGAGGGACTGGGGACAAGGGATGAAGGGACAGCACAAGGGGAAGTGGCTTCCCACTGTCAGAGGGCAGGGATAGATGGGGTATTGGGAAGGAATTGTTGGCTGTGAGGGTGGGGACGCCCTGGCACAGGTTTCCCAGAGAAGCTGTGGCTGCCCCATCCCTGGGAGTGTTGAAGTCCAGGTTGGATGTGGCTTGGAGCAATCTGTTCTAGTGGAATGTGTCCCTGCCCATGGCAGGGTGGAATGAGATGAACTTTAAGGTCCCCTCCAAACCAAACCTTCCTGTGATTTACTTCCAGCTTTAGCCCAGCAGTGAGGATGTAATTTCAACACCACCAAGGCATCATCTTTTTTTTTTTGGCAGAGTGAATGTTAGAAAATCAAAATCCTTCTCTGGGCTGCAGCAGAGGGGTGTTCTGGCTTCCCCTTCCCCACAATGGCCATAAACCACATTCAGCAGGGAGCTCTGCCAAAACCATTAACCTTTCCTTCCCTACCTGTTTTCTGTCAGACATGGCAATTGCCACTGCTGCTTTTGGCTGGGGAAAAAAGAAGATTTTGTGTTACTTTCTCCCTATGGCTATTGCAGTGAACACAGTGGGCTCTGGAAAGACCACTGCTGCTGTGGCAGGCTAATCAGGACAAGTTCAAACTCCCTCTTCTCCTTTGATTTCCTGCATTAATGCTTTTTTCCTCCATTAAATGTCACTTATATTTTACCTGAAATGCTTCACCTTTGCCTGACTTCACCAGCTAGCCCATTGGTGAATACTTTTAAAAAAGCTTACCCAAATCTGGTCACTAACTGAGTTTTCCCAGCTTTTCCCAGCTCTTCCCATCAGCCCCATCACCAGATTTAAAGGGAAGCCTCTCATTGTACTCTGACTGTGCTTGACACAAACTGGTGGCACAAATCCAGCAGCAACAGAAGGACTCTGCAAACAAAGTAAACACTTCTGAGCTGAGGAAGATTTACATCAAATTACTGAGTTAACCTTTTCCTATGGATAACCCAGCACTGCCTGGCTGTGAGGAAAGCTGCCTTGGTGGATGTGGCAGGGAGATGTCTGATGTACTCTGCACCCCAGAAGTGGAGCTTTTTTTTCTGATATGTCCCTGTGGGCCATCTTTCCACTCTGTGTAAAGTCTGTGTGTGTGTGTGAGCTAACACCAGAAGTCATTCCAGATATCTGCAACTCATTTTTTGGCTGCTACCCCTTGGATACAGCTGCAGCACAAGGGCTGGTGCCTCTTTCGGGGTGAGTCTCCTGCAAGGACAAGCAGGAGCTGGCCTCTAAAGGAAAAGGCTGAAGAATAGAAGCTCAAAAGAGAGGAGAAACTGGCTGCAGCTCTTTCACGTCCATAAGCATCCTCTTCAGGCATCTGGCCCTTCACACACCAAGTGTTGTCTCCCAAATGCACCGCTCCTGCTGCTCCACGTGTTGAGGAGTCACGTCTCCTGGCACACCAAGGTGCATCCCTGCACAGCTCCCTTAGTTAGGAGTTTGGTTGTGCATTGGACAAGCGGGAAAACAAACAGAGGAGGGCATTTTTTTGAAGTGTCCAGAGAACTTAGGGTGTTTTTGAAGTCTCTAAACAACTTAGGACTGGCAGAGCAGGCACATCCCAGGTCTGTGTGAGGCAGGGCTGAGGCTGGATGTGCTGTGGGGCTGACCACTGTGCTCTCAG
>JAWWES010000094.1:69877732-69888950 GCA_035583135.1 Lophotriccus pileatus
TGGCCTTGGACACTTCCAGGGATCCAGGGGCAGCCACAGCTTCTCTGGGCAACCTGTGCCAGGGCCTCACCTCCCTCACAGGGAAGAATTCCTCCCCAGTATCCCATTCAACCCTGACTCTATCAGTAGGAAGCCATTCCCCCTTGTCCTGTCATTCCAGACCCTTGTCCAAAGTCCCTCTCCATCTCTCTTGGAGCCCCTCCAAATACAATTGTTCAGATGGAGCACCTGGGGTCCAGCAGGTTGCAGACTTTAGGAGCCATTAACTTGAATTTTGCTGTGAACAGATCCACTCCCCCATGGCAGAAAATTCCAGTCAAGCTCAAAAGAGCCAACAAAAAACCTCTCAGTGCTTGTTAAACTGCAGACGGTCTCTGTATCCGTTGCAGTTAGAGCTGACCTATTGCAAAATGCACACCAACACTCCCTTCCTGGCTACTGGACTCCCCAGAATCTCTGGAGATGATGCTGAAGCAATCACAGTTGTACTATTTTGACTGGCTGGCTGACCACAAAAAAGGATCTCTATCTATAGCACGGAACAGCGAAGTAGATCCAAGGTTGGTCACCAGCACTGACACTGAAGGACAACCTAAAGGCCACAGACTGGCACAGACAGACCAAATATGCTCTGAGCCCCTTGGCAAGCTGCCAACAGCAGACCACGAGGTTGCTGGTCTCTGTTCCTGCAGGATGCTTGAAGCCCACCCAGACCTTGAGGCCAGAAATCCCTCAAAAGCACCTGCTGCCCACAAATACAGGTGAAACCGCTTTCAGGTCTGGACGTGAGCTGCTCGCTGAGGTGTGAGAGGTGGGAAAGGATGTTGCCAGCAACCCAGGCTGGCTGAAGGTGATTTTCAAGGGTGAAATCTATTTAAAGACAAATATTTATGCTGGCCCCATCTTGGTCTTGTGGTTTTTCTTTCAACTGAAAGGCTGCCGGGTCTAAGATGATCCTATTGCAGACCCACAGCGAGCTCAGGATGGTTGCAGAGGGTATGAAAGCTACGAAGGGACATCTTACAATGTGCCAAATGTGACCCCAGCCCCCCATGTGGCAATTCTGCACACAGCAAGCACAGGTTAGAATGAGCAGACAGACAGACAGACACAGTCCCTTAACCCCCTGTGTAACATCAAGGACCAGTGTTGACCAAGGGTGAAAAAAGGGGCAATGCTTATTTTGGCAGCTACGGGTTTTTTCAACAGTAGGAGAACATTGTCAGAGCTCCCCCCTCATTGGAAGCTGCAGAATAAATAGTCCCTGATGTTGTGTCACCAAGGGGTAGCTTTGAATTTTCAGCCTCTGGGCACAGTCTGGTCACCAGAATGTTTCTTGCACCCTCAAGGGAACGCACCAGAAACCCGCTGATGTCCCTTGATAGTCCTGCAAAGCTGCTGGGCAGCCTCCCACCAGTTACTGAAGTAAAACCAACTTGCTCCACTCATCCATGACCAGACTTCCTGAGTCACAGCCCAGGGATGTTTTTTCCAAGCACCTCCAGCTTGGTGGTGCTCAGGCTGGGGAGCATCAAATTGTCAGATTGCAATCCAAAGCCAAAAGTAAGTGACAGACCGACTGGGAACAGAGCAACCCTCTAGAGACCACTGGCATTCCTGAACTGCCTTCTGAGTACAGGCAGCATTGAAAAATAAGTGAGGAAAAGTTAGGAAAATTAATTTCATCCTTTTCCCTGCTCAGGAACTTTCTAATCCCACAGAGGGTCCAGAAAGGACAAAGACACACACACACACACACAAAATAATTCTAGAACAAGAATTTGTGCATCAAAACCACAGACAAAGCACTTTTCTCTGCCCATGACAACACAACTGGTTTACCCATATTCATCTTCATGTTCCAGTTCAGGGGCCTAAAATAACGTGTATGAGCAACTCAACTTCTTTCAGGTGCCCAGAGAAGGTGGGCTCAGACTGGGCTCTTCTGGACTGTCTTCAGAGGATGGACCCAACCATCCAGAGGATGTGGCCCCTCTGCCTGTCCCTTGATGACCTCCACTTTTCGGTCATCTTCTGCTCTTATCATATCCCTCACTCTTCAAAACACTCAGAAAACAAGTCTAAGATAACAGTCCCTGCAAAAAGCCCTTTCCTACAGCAGAGGAGACCATACCATACCTAAACCTGAGCCCCCAGACCAGTTCCCCAGCATGTTTGCAAGTGCTCCTGCCAGAACTTGACATTTTATGGACTTTGTGGTTGATGCTTTCACTTGTCAAGAGACAAGAAACACAGGTTTTGAACAGGGGTTTCTACATATGCAGGAATTTCAGTCTTGGAGCAACTCAGATTTCTAGATCTGCAGATAAATCCTCTTCTCAAGACTATGCTCACCTGCTGCACAGGGCTTGAACTGTATGCCATGTCTTCCTTGACTGCTTTCTTGTACCTCCTGGGAAAGCTGGCTTAAGTTGGAAGACACTGAAGCAGATCTAAAACCACTGTTAGCCCCCCCCTTGATGTGCAAATGAGTGAGTTCAGGTTGTTAAATAGGTGGTTTGGTTTCCAACAGCCTCAGAGGTGGGGAATGCTTGTCATGCATCATGAGGGGGTCCTGTCCCAGGGCTCTCTGCATATGGGACAGAGCAAAAGAGCCCAAGAGAGCTACCCAGACAACCAACAACTATGGTAAGAAGCACATATTCTCACTTGTTTTCCCTTAGACCTCACTGACAGGTACATAAACCAGGCTGGAAGAATAAAAAAAAAGAGACAGAAGCACACTGTGGGATCAGTTTTGGAGCATGTGGCTGCATGGACAATTGTGCTCAGCCTGTGGTAGAACGGGTGTAATTATCAGCATCATGGCTAAATTATCAGCATCACATGGAGCTGAAGTATGTATCCACTTATCAATACACCCAGTAAGAAAGATAAAGTTACCCCTTATAACCCCTCTGAATTTTTAAAAAAAAAAAAAAAAAAAAAAAACCCCAAAAAAAAAAAAAAAAAAACCACAAAAAACCAACGAACCAACTACACAAAAAAAATACTACAAGGAAAGTTGACCCATTTGGTTGACAGCACCAAATCCTCACTCTGCTTTTTAACACAAGGAACTTCCCCAGTGGTTTGGTCGTAGAATAACGGAATCATTTGGGTTGGAAGAACACTCCAAAAGCAGCAAGTCCGACCGTTCCCCCGGCACTGCCAAGGCCACCACTAACCTGTGCCATGAAGTGCCATGTTCACGTGGATTTTGGTTCCCTCCAGGGGTGGGAAACTCCTTGTTTTACATTTTTAAATGAAGGGCAAGCAAGGAATTAGCTAGTAAAATGCCACATGGTAAAAAGAAGAAGAAGAAGAAGAAATTATATCAGACATTGTCAGACATTGTAGCATCTTAAACCTATCAGCTACCAAGGATGACGAGATAACATATTTTCCTTTGTCTCTCAAACTAGTTTTGGTTTGTTCCAAACCATATTTCCAGAGCCTGGCTTTGCAATGTGATGTGTCTGTGGGCCAGGTTGAAGGATAATCTGTTTTTCTCTCATCTGGAAACACCTTACAACATACTCTGCATTCATGGAGTACCTTTAATCTTGGGTAAAGTGGCCATGGACCACGGACTTCATTCCACTTTCAGCTGCATCTGTGCAAGCCTGTACTGGCCAGGAGGGAGACGAATTAGAGGGAGCAGAAATCATCACAGTATGTGCACCAGCAAAACAAGAATTAACTCCATATGAAGCCCATTTGTCTCTGGCAGGGCTCATTTGTTTTCTCTCTGTTTTTCTTTATTCCTGGTGCTCAGCATGAAGGGAAGATAAAGAGAGGGCTGTAGATCACCTTGCACAGCAGAGCAGAACTTATTCCACAGGATTTAATTGGTATGGGAGAGAAAGTAGATCTTGGAGGCCTCGAAATATATCAAAATTCCATTGTTTTTTCAGGTGCCATACAGGTACAGGTATGAATAAAGAGCAGATCCCCAGGGATCACATTGCATAAAGCAAAACATGAAGTGTGAGGAGGGAAATGAAGGCAAGAAGAAGCAAAGTGAATCAAGCAGGTCACAAAATCTATCAGTGGCTCAGTCCTCTGCAATGAGAAGCACCAGTTAAACCTCCCCAGGGAGGCACAGCTTCTCTCCTGTGCCCTCAAGAGCTTGAGACAGTGAACCAAAACCCCTACAACAGTAATACAACGTGCAGTATTCCTGAATGATCAAAGCTTTTATAAATTATTAGGAAAGTTTCCTCCAGTTCTAAGCCCCAAGTCAATGAAGGCTCAGTGATAAGGTCCCTCTCGAGCCTTGTCTTCTCTAGAGTAAACAAGCCCAGGTCCCTCAGCCATTCTTACAGAAGTTAGGCATGTCTAGGAATTCTTAACCTTAAAAAAAAACCCCAACCAAAATGACCAAACAAATCAACAACATCTTTTCTAATCCATTTCTAATCCAACTTCTTTCTCTGCCTACATGAATCAAGGAATTTCATCTCCAAAACATCCCCTGTGGGATTCACTAAAGCTTCAAACACCTTTTTCCCTTGATAAGGGCAGAGAAATTGAATGAAATTATTGAATGGTTTGGGTTGGAAGGGACATTAAAGCTCATCCAGTTCCACCCCCTGCCAATGGCAGGGACACCTTCCACTAGTCCAGATTACTCCAAGCCCTGTCCAACCCGGCCTTGGACACTTCCAGGGATCCAGGGGCAGCCACAGCTTCTCTGGGATTCAACCTGTGCCAGGGCCTCCCCACCCTCACGGTCAGGAATTCCTTCCTAATATCCTTTCTGGCAGCGGGAACCCATTCCCCTCTTGTCTTATAGGAATGCACACACTGGATAATAATTACATTAGTAGGTGGAGATGTGAATATCCCAGTTAGTGTTTACTGAACATCTGAAGCTGCACAGGGACTGTATTTTGCAGTATGAGGCCGTTCTCTTGCCCAGTTTTGCAGGTTCATGACATTTGGAGCACTCGGGCTCACGGATCCCGATCCAACCTCTACAACACAGTCGCTCTGGGGTGTGTTCAGGCAACACTTCTCAGACACTGAGGAAGTGCAATGAGACTCTCAGACTCAGAGAAAGCTCAATATTATGCATTTAGGCAGCTGGATAAACCTAAGCAGCTCACTTCAGGGCTGTACCAGTTGCAGAATTGGGTGGTCCACCATACGACAAGGGTACTGCTTTTGCCTGGGCTTGAGCTACTGCAGGGTTGTGGCTCTTGAGAATCTTGTCCCAAGCAGCGTTGTCCTGAAAGAAGCAGCTAGATGTGGGAAACCTCTGTGCCAGAAAGAACAGATGGCTATTAAAGAACTAGACTCCCCCAGGCCTGTAAGTGATAATGTTCCAAGTTAGGGTTCTGGGTAGAAAATCCACAAGCAAACAGAACTTATTGTTATTATTATTATTATTAATAATAATAATAATAATTTTTTTTTTCTTTTTTTTTTTTAACTCAGGAGACTGGTCTTTCTGCATCAGAGAGATGTGCTCAGTCCCAGAGCCTGTGCTGCTGGCCAGGCTCCAGGGCTGAGTGTATCAGGTTTCTGCCTGCATATTTGCACATGGCTTTAGATTTGGGAGGAGAAGCCCTTCCTCCTGTGACACAGCCCTAGCCTGTGATGGATTTCCAGCTGCTCAAGTCCTGAAAATTGGAATGGATTTTAAAAAGTATAGGTCTCATTTAGACTTCTAAGGAAAGGCAACTTGGGTTTTGATCCTTGCAGCCAGTTTTTATGCTCCCCCTTCCTAATTTTTTATTCCCTTCATGACCTGGGGGCTTATTTTGGTGTCTAAATAACTTCCTTTGCAGCTGAATTTGATATCAGTGGACACTTTTCCACGTGCTTGGGCATCTAACAAATCAATGACTCCTTTTCCCTGGTATCTCTCTCCTAATTCAGCCATTTGTCATCCGGAACAACGGCTTCATATTTCCAGGTGTTGAGTGTTCACCCTGTTGAACTCACCTTCTTACCTCTGTCTGACTGACTTGTTTCTGTCGTGTGGGAGTCCCATGTGAGGATGGATCTGGCTCAGCACAAGCACATTTAGGAAGCTGATAAACTTTTGTTTTTAAACCCTCTCACTCCCCCCCCGTCCCCCCCGTGTTATGTTCCCTGTTATTGTTGAGGTTTGTCATGTGTGTCGACCCCATCCATCTTCCAGTCTTGTCCTCAATCAGCCTCTTGTTCCAGGTAACCTCTGGGACGTGTCTCCCTGGGTCTGTTTGGTTGATCTGCTTTATCGTTGTCCCTCTGCTCAGTTCCTACTGGCTGAGGCTGGTGGTATTCCCAACTCTTGGAAGTGCTGAAGGCGAGGTTGGACGGGACGTGGAGCAACCTGGACTAGTGGAAGGTGTCCCTGCCCATGGCAGGGGGGGTTGGAACAAGATGGTCTTGAAGGTGCCTTCTACCCAGAGTGGTAGAACTTCCTAGGAAAGCCTTCAGCTCTTTGGAGGATCAGATGTAGAGGGACTGATGGGAGTGGGAAGTCCTAAGGGACTAGCTCTCCTGTGCAAACCAGCTCTCTCTGTGGTCTCAGGAAGCGAGAGCCAGCTCTCAGGTCCTCGGGGCCGCCAGCGTGTGCCAAGTCCCGGCGGTAAATAAAACCAAGCTGCCCCTCTGCTGAGCCATGCATCAAGTAAAACCTCTTGGGAATGGGATCAGGGACTCGCTTCAGATGCAAATGTCCCGGCGGAGCCGCGGGCTCACGTGCGCACACCGCCGTCCTCCCAGCCCTGACAGCCAGACAAGGCTTAAATGAGCAATAAAGTACCTAATTGGACTTTGACCTCCGGCTGCGCCGGGCCCGTGTGTGAGTGTGGATGTGTCCTGTGTGTGTGGTGGGGGGTGTTTTCCCCCTCCTTGGCTGGGTTCTTCCCTTGGGTCGCTCCTGCTGTCTAAACGGTGTGGGTCTGCCCGTCACGGTCTGCTGCCTCTTGGCTGGGTTCCACCTGGCAGCTTTCCTGCTAAGCCCATCAAACAAAACAGTTCCTCTGTAGGGTCTTTCTTACTCTCTGTGGGGCTGGGAGCAGCCAGAGAGGACCCTGGGACCACGGTGTTATGGCAGCAGCAAGAGCAGGAGAGGTCTCTGTCATTGCCCACCATGTGCCATGAGCAGGGGTCTGTCCCTTACGGGGACAAACTTTCTAACAGGGCTTGTTGTGATAGGACAGGGGGAATGGCCTCCCACTACTGAAGGGTGGATGGGATATTGGGAAGGAATTCCTGCCTGTGACAGTGGTGAGGCCCTGGCACAGGTTGCCCAGAGAAGCTGTGGCTACCCCTGGATCCCTGGAAGTGTCCAAGGCCAGGTTGGACAGGGCTTGGAGCAACCTGCTCTACTGGAAATTGTCCCTGCCCATGGCAGATGGTCATGAAGGTCCCTTCCAAACCAAATCACTCTAGGATTACCTACAGATCAGATAAATGACTTGCTATGCTGACCCTGGTTCTGGACGAGTCTGACAGCATCACCCCCAAAAAGTTTTTTATCCAGAACCTGTGCTGGGGACTCAGGCTGCACCAGATTCTAGGGAATTAGTGGTGAGAGGTGGCCATTTTCAGTCTGGTCACCTCTGTAGTTGAAGCAGCTGGAGTCTGGGTCCTCAAAATCTGTGAAGAAAATATACAGTAATGTGGTCTGTGGAGATAAGGAGAAACAATAAAAATACTAAGCGTCAAAGCCAGCAACATCTAAAATTCAGCAAAATTGAGGAAAAAGAAAGATAAAAACACAATGATTGCATGAGAGGAAGGGAGAAGAATAATTTGGATTGATAGAAACATTTCAGACACAGCTGCTAAGCAGAAACCTTAAGAGGAGTTTAGCAGTCGGCAGGTGTAGGCTGCTCCCTATTGCTGTCTCTAGAGGTGTATCCTCACTTTTTTGGCTCTCCCAGTCTCCATGTTTTCCTTTTCTTATATTTAGGCTGCAAACGGGGACAGACACTCTCTTTCTGGAGGGTGGAGGAACTTGGCCCAGCAGGACTTTAGGCACTGAGAATTCTACAGGCAATTACAATGAAGACAGCTTAGCCCTGAGGAAAGGAGTTCTGACAACCCAGAAATGGTCAAGATGCTCTTTTTTTTTTCCTGCCAAAAATTTAACTTGTGATGAGTTACGTGTTTGACTCCATGTACAAAAACAGGAACACTAAGATCTGTTTATGGGAAACCTGCAGAAATTCAACAGCCACAGGTGTTTCTCCATCCAGCCTTCATCCCATGGTCCTATGAAAAGCCTCTTTATAAAGGGCATTTCCCAATTTCTCCTTGGCTTTCCGAGGCTGCTTCAGGCAATTTTGAGCCGTGATAATTATGCTTCACTCTGCTTCACCACCTTTGCTTTTTCAGAGCATTTCAATGATTGCATAAACGATCAGACAGACAAAAATAGCCCCAGTGAATATCTAACTGTTAAGGAGCATATGTGTTTATGTCATGATGGGCCTTCTCTGCTAAGATCCTATTTATCTGGCCCTGGAGCTCATCTGTGTATTCTATCCACCTACTTCAACCCCCAACTGAGCATCTCTGTCAAATCCTCCAAACACTCCTAGAAAGTTTAAAATTAGATCAAACCTCCGTGGGTGGCTCTTACTTTAAAGTGGACGATATCCAAGCACGGGGCTGAACTGCACACATTTTGGAGGCTGCTCTGGGAGGCTCCATCCATCCAGTCGCCCTTGTACCGGGGCCAAGCCCTTACATTTGCCCAAAGCACAGCCCTCAGAAGAGCATTAGGACTGGGATCAAAGAACAGAAGAAATGGAGAATCACTGCTGCTCGTCCCCGATGCAGTACAAGTTTCACGCCAACAGAAACACAGCAGTTATTTATTGGTTTTAATCACTTCAAGCTCAAACTTTTCTCTTAAAAATGCTTCTTCAAACTTCAGCCTCCAAGCCAGCTAGAATGGATGTAAGTGCCTTTGGCAGGTGTCCTGCAGGAGGACACGATGGCCCACGTGAAGCCAAAATATCATATTTCCAGATGGTCGTTTGACCAAGGGGAACACCGAGTCAATAGATATGTGATGGATGTGTCTGTCCACTTATACAGGCATTTTTCTAAGTATAACAAGGTCATTTTTGTCACCCCTGGGACGCTATCTGTGCCAAATCTGGATCTCTGAATCAGTTCTTCAAAGAGAACTGATGATGTTTCCCCATGTGTTTGCACAGCATCCAGTGCAATAAGTTTCCAAATCTGAAAGGGCTTCCAGACAGACAATAACAAAAGTTAAGTATTCATAATGTAAAAGTGCAATCATTTCCATAATGTAAAAGTGCAGTCATTGTCTTGTCCAATACAAGATAAAAATTAGACAAAATGTGCAGAAACATTTTGGAGTAGAAGTGCTAATGTAGCCAGACAAGGAACAACTTAGCACTTTTCCTTTTTTCAATTTCAAAGTTCAGGTGATGGAGATTCACAATTCATTATATGGAGCTTCACTTCCCATTTATCCAGGACAAAAGGCTCACTGTGTGGGGTGAGCTCAGCTGAAGAAGGAATTTGGTGAAACACTTCTAGGAGTCAATGAGGTTTGGGATGTGGAAGAGAGGCAGAGCTGTAAGGGGCAATTCTTAAATGAAAACAGGGCAAAGCAAGGTCTGTCTCAGACTTAGTACTACAATGGAGAGACCACTCATCTGCAACATCAAAGAGCACTGAGCTGCAATCTCTTCTTCAGGCTTTACACAATTATTTGTACAAATGAGAACTGTTTCAACAGGAGATCCTCACTGAGGGCAGAGGACAAAGCTGAAACTTGGGCAAGGAGGAATCTGAGCCTAGTGCTGTCTCACCCCACTTAAAATGTTCCACTGTCTGAGCCAAACAGATATCCCTTCCTCTGTTGGGCTGGGATGTGCTTTGGGAGCTTGGAGGTATGTTCTGCAGCAGCTTGGCTGGGGATTTGGGAGACTCCATTATAGTGTCATGGAATTATTTAGGTAGGAAAAGCACTCCAAGACCATGGAGTCCAACTGTTCCCCAGCACTGCCACCACCAACCCATGTCCCCAAGTGCCGCATCCACACTGATTTTAAACCCCATGGGGGATGGGGACTCCACCACTGCCCTGAACAGCCCTTTCCATGAAGAATTTTTCCCTGATATCCAACCTAAACCTCCTGTGGTGTAACTTGCGGACATTTCCTCTTGTCCTGTCACTTGTTACACGTGCCTGTGGTTGCAGATCTTGCTGAGCCCAGCTTTGGATAGCAGGTTCCCAGCTGGACTCAGTCCTATCTAAGCTGCCCTTGGGAATGTGGTGTGAACTATCTTTCTTATGAGGCCCAAACTTTGTTTGGGGTCATATAAACTTGGAGTTGGGGAGGGCAAAAAGGGAGGGAGACAGATACATTTTGGGGGTAGGGTGAGGGATGCAGACACCCTGCAGATTTCAAAGGCCCTTTCTTTGTCTTTGTTTGAGTTCCTTGAGCCCAGCAACTTTATTTTTCCCTCAGAATCTCTGCTCTTTCTCTTTAAAATGAATGTTTACTTCTGTTAAAATCCACCCCAGACTATAAATGCCAGTATTTCTCCACTTTTGGTGCTGTACTCGCCATCAAGCACAGAGTGAAAAGTCAGTCCTCCCAAATTCTGGGAAAAGCAAGGTTTTCCTCTTGGTTTTGAGGGATCCTTGTGCTGTCTGAGTTATTACATAAACAGAAGATCTGCAGAACTGTCCTTGTGTGGGGGATTCCCTTGAAAAAGTGAAAGTCACTTGAAGCAGGCAGGGTTGTTTTAATTTCCCAAGACAAAGAAACTTTGGACTTGGACAAAACAACCTGCTGGGAGATATCAGCTCATGCTTTAGACTCACCAGGCTTCTCGGAGGGGTGGAGGCACTGGGAAGAGATCCGAAGCCAGTTTAAATGGCATGCTGAATATTCAGACATCTGTAATGAAAAAGCAGGTTTTTTCAGCACTGAAGGGATAGAAGTGAAAATGTTGCTTCCCCTTGGGGCCCAGCTCCGCTCTCTGGTAGGCAAAAGAGCGATTAACATATTTTATTGTTTCTATTTCCCTGCTTTGCATTGGTCTTCCCAGCCCACATCAGGGAGAGGGTTAGAAAGGAGACGTGTTCCCGCTGAAAAGGCCTTTTTAAGTCTCCGATCTGGCACCCCTGCGCAGGATTTTGACCCGTATGAGCAGGGAGGCAGCAGCTGTGAGCAGCGGGGAAGGCGGCTGGAAGGGCAGGGTGTGCAGCTGGTCTTCGTGC
>JAWWES010000094.1:69893914-69919451 GCA_035583135.1 Lophotriccus pileatus
CTGTGCCAGGGCCTCACCACTCTCACAGCAAGGATTTTCTTTCTGGAAGTCCCCCTCTTAGATTAAAAATGTTCCTCCTTGTCCTGTCAGTAACTGTACCCATAAAAAGCCACTCTCCAAGGAAGAGGAGATGCTTCCTAATGCAAACAGGCACTAAACACTAGAGAAAATTCCAGAGAGAGAAGAGGAGCTGGAGACTACTCAAAATAAATGGCTGGAGGGCATTCAAGGACCTGTTCTTCCCATGCTTGCAAAATCTGAATGAATAGGCTTCATCCAGATCCAGATCCCAGTTGTGACAGGAAGATTATGAAATTACTCGTATTTGCAGAGTAATTAAACTGACCTCTCCCCTTCCTGTCTTCACAACAGGACACAGTAACTCATGGACTCTGGTTACTCGTAGCCAGTTGGTCTGACACCGTCCATCACCCACAGGGTCACCCAAAAAGCACGTGGAGCCCACGCCACCCTGCTCTGACCGGCCGCAGGCTTCCAGCCACTGCACCCCGGCAGCTGGAACAGCACAGAAAGCACCAACCGAGTCACAGTGCCCACAAGATGAGCTGCCAAAACCTGAGGGGGATGCCTCTTCATGAACAAGAGTGCATGAATGGGAGAACAATGTGATTTGGGGCAGACAAAGGGCTTGAAACCTGAGCCACGAGAAGTATCCAGGCAGCAGCTGCAGCAGCAAGCACTCCCCGGGCAGAGCCTGTTAAAGGAGAAGGGTCTGCGTTCACCCAGCTCTCTCCAGTGCCTTTGCAGCAAGAGGAATTAAGATCTTTTGCTCTCTACAGCTCCTTGACAGGAAGGTGTAGTCAGGTGAGGGTCAGTCTCTTCTCCCAGGTAACAAGTGACTGAACAAGAGGGAACGGCCTCAAGTTGTCATAGGAAGGTGTAGGTTGGATATCGGGAAAATTTCTAAATGGAAAAGATTGTCCAGCCCTAGAACAGGGCAGTGGTGGTGTCCCCATCCCTGGAAGGATTTATAAGCTGTGTGGATGTGGCACTTGGGGCCATGGGTCAGTGGTGGCGTTGGCAGTGCTGGGGGAATTGTTGGACTTGATGTTCTGAGAGGGCTCTTCCAACCTGAACAACTCTGTGGTTCTAAAAGGTCTCCATAGACCTGGAGCAGCACAAAGAGAGAAGGGCCAGCTGGGTGACCCAACCTGGACACAGAAGGCTCCTCTATGCCCTTAGGCTGCTAAAACTTTTGACATTCAAGTCTCAGCAAGAGGTTTGTTACAGCCAGTGGAGGTAATGGGAACTTTAGAAGATGATTTATCTCATGTTCATCCTTTTTCTTTAGAAGGAATGGACACTCCTGAAGAGCTCCTCTGCCTCTGCTGCCTGCAGAAAGGATCTGCATCACCATGTGAAGATAGTTCACCATGAAGCTACTCTATCCCCAGATGCATCTTCTCCAAGGAGTCTGCTCTATCTACATTAATATTTCAATTTTTGTTTCATTTTGTTTCTGTTTTGTTTCCCTGCTCAATGCCAGCAACGTTGGAACAAGGCCTTCTTCAGACTATTTCATTCCTAAGATGTTTCCAAAACAATTATCAGAGCAGCTCTTAATACTGGTCACATCACCAGTATCTCTCCGATCATCATGTAATCACGAGTTCGTGCTGCAAAAGGGAAGGGTTTTGGTGGTGGTGGTTTGGAGGTTTTGTTGCTGTTGGCGAGTTGTTGGTTTGGTTTTTTTTTAAAGATGACTCTGAACATGTGGCTCTCCCTGTGTGATCAGAGCACATCTGCATCAGCGCAGCACTGATGCTGCCGACAAGGCACACTTCCAAATGTCACCGGCTTTATTCCCAGTATCAACTGTTTGCAGACAGCTGCCCCTGTAATCTGCATGCTGCAGCTTGTACCTCAAGGGAAGCCAAAATAATGCACATTACTGGAAAGCTGATGGGCAGAGCTGGCCAGGAATGTTCTCGCTCTCTCTGGTGAAGACGTGCAGGTTTTTACTTCAGTTTCAAACCACATTTTTGATGGAGAGGCAAAACCTTAACTCTGCAGAACAGGCTTCTTTCATTTGGAGCTTTTTATTTGCAGTCAAATTTTTGTTGTTTTTTTCTTCTGTTTCCCGGAATTTGTCTTTCTGTGAAAGAAGAACCACACTTCCTACCTCTCAGGTGATCCTGTTGTCATTTCCTGGCAGTGGCAAAGCTTTCTGTATTTCCGTTCCTTAGAAAAGCTGAAAATACCTGCAGAGCTTCTGCTTGGAGACTTGCAGCCACATGCAGTGGCCTGTGCACAGCTGGGAAGTGCCACTGACTCATTATGAAGGATCCCAGCCAGGTGGACAGTTAAATCCATCTAAATCCAGCTAATCCATCTGCTGATGCACATGGAAAAAGGGGAACAGAATCAGGGAAGGAAACCACAGGATAGGATAGCACTGAAAAGCTCTGGGTACTGATCCACTGTAGGAAAAGTTGAGCTGTTTCTACTGTTTAGTGGTTTGGGGGTTTGTTTCCCCCCCCCCCCCCGACATTTTTCTGGGAAGCAGATCTCCTGGAAGGTGGGATGTGGCATCAAAACTATTTTGTTCCTCAAAGCCTGTGCCCACCCCAGCTACTGCAACCCCCCATCAAGCTGCAGGTGTAAATGCTCCTGAGCACAAGGTGAAATATCTGTTTAACTCCCTCTGTATCCTACCTCCATGCAGTGGAGGGAGTTTGGAGAGAAAAATTACAAGGGAAACTGAAATAAATGGGACGCTTGCAGCTCCCTAAAAGCAAACCCACGGACATCTCTCATTGCTTCACCCAGGAAGGTTTGGTGTTTGCAAGGCAGGTCAGCTCCACTTCAGAAGCATCCCCAGATCCTTTTCATCCAGTTGTGACCTTTCAAGCCGATGAAATTTCAAAGAAACATTTGTAAAAGGAGATGTTATTATGGATATAAACACGGATGAGCTTGTTTTTTTTGTGAAGAGTAGGCAGTGTTTACTGCAGCTGAGCTGTAGAATGGAAAAATAAAAGCATTCTCAAGTGCATTCAGCTGCTTTCTGCTACAGAGAACAGCCATGGCTGTTCATGAAAACCTTCACATGCCAAACACCAGTGGCATTGCTCTTCCAATGCTGTTTGCAACACCTCTACGTCCATGTGAGCAGCTTTTACTTAAGGGAGAAATAATTGTTTAAAGCCCTTAAGTTATTAAGTTAATAGTTTTCAGTGAAGTGTTGCTCATCAGGAACCATTAGGGAGCCACCCTGTCCCCCCAGCATCTTCACCTCAACCACAGCCTGGGCAGAGTTTCTGCTCACAGCAAACACGATTTTGTACCAGTTGCATACAGGTAGGGCATTCAATGATCTCATTTTGGAGATACTTTTAAGAAAACCCAAACATCTCGTGCAGGATACACGTGACAGACGCTCAGCCTCAGCCTTGCTCAGGAAATTGCCTGGCATCTAGGAGGGGGGGGAAAAAAACCCTCACCATCTTGCCACCTCCATAAATCAGCCATCTGCAGAATGTGAACTGGTGTAACATGGCTCTATCAGCACTTACAGCTCCCAGTGCTTCAAAAAGGTTTATACAACGTGAACAATTCTGTCCCTCCTAAAAGAAATCCCGTGCTATAAATTAACAGACTTCCCAGGAAACACGACAAAGATCCACTTGTCGTTGCTGACCTTCGGGGTTCAGTTACAGAGCTCATAAAAAGGAGAGGTTTCCCTTGTGGATGAAAGGAACTAAAAAGCTAAGTTTATCTCTAGATGTTTAGGGAAGAAGGTCACTTGCAGCACACCGTGATGTCGCTGCAATGCGAGGAGGTGTCTTGGGATGAGTTTGACAGATGGTGGGGGGGGAAGCAAGGAGGAGACCAACACATTCCTCTCCTTCCTGGCCTTTACAGGCTCTAAGGATATAACCCAGCACCAGCCTGAAAGAGCAGCAGAACTCCTACCGAGCCCAACGGGGCAGGGAGAAGGGTTATTCCATTTGCCAGGCTTCATTAACCACGTGTGTTTTCAGCTCCGTGGCACTGGCTGCAGGAGCAGGGGCTCTTTCTCCAAGTGCAGCAGCAACTTTTGCCCGCGCGTTTTCCTGTTATCACATTTCTCTGAGATCCTGGACGCAGATAAACGCTGCTGCTGAACCAACCCCGGGGCCAAGAGCGCCCCACCACGCTGTGCTTCTCTCTGCTCCACCAGAGCCTGTGCAGATGGTCTGTTAGGAGCAACACCCTCTCCCTCGTGCTCTTGGACTGGCCAAAAACCCGCTAATTCTGGGAAATTTCAGCTGTCTGGAACACAGGCAGGATGGGAGGCAAAGGGGGAATGGCTTCACACTCACAGAGGGGCAGGGTGAGATTAGGTATTAGGAATAAATTCCTGGCTGTGAGGGTGGGGAGGCCCTGGCACAGGTTGCCAAGAGAAGCTGTGGCTGTCCCTGGATCCCTGGAAGTGTCCAAGGTCAGGTTGGACGGGGCTTGGAGCAACCTGGGATAGTGGAAATTGTCCCTGCCCATGGCAGGGGGTTGGAAGGAGGTGGGCTTTAATGTCCCTTCCAACCCAAACCATTCTGTGATTCCATGATCTGTCATATTTTGAATGAGTGTATCAATAGTGGGGATAACTTGGGACTGGGGGAAAACCACAGGATTGACTTCCCCCCACAGAGACACTTCTGGGAAAAGCAGCCAAAAAGCTAGTCCAGTATATGCTTTTTTTTTTCTTTTTTTTTTTTTTTATTTCCCATGGACACACTCATGGGAAAAGCACCATAATTCTGTAAAACTGCCCAACACTTAGCAATTTCTTAGTAATTGGTGCATTTACAAAGTTTTTAGGTTTTTTTTTGCTTCCTGTTTTGTCTGCTCCAGCTCTCAGGGCTTTCTGCAGTCTTATAAATCAGTGATGGTCTCCAGCTGAGGAACTTGGGGTATCCACAACAAGAGTGGACACACAGCCAGATTTTACTTGACTCTGTGACAGATGAACCTCACACTGCTTTTATTTGCCCTCTCCTTTGCCATAAACAGCTGCTTTCTTTTTAAGGGATGCCAAAGCCTTCAGTGGTTCTCTGTGTGTTCATACTACCTGCATGGTAGAACCAAACCTGCTAAAGTGGGCCTGGAAACTTGACTCTCTACTTCTAAGAAACATCCTTGACATACAATAAAAAAAAAAAAACTAAAAGAAAAGCCAAATCTTGAAAACAGGAAACCACAAGTGGTTTCACCTCTAATAAGTTCAGCTGTTGAAAAAAAGCCTAAAATAAACCCTGAAGACATTTCTGAGACAAGCTGTCCTGACACACTTCTCATTCCTGGCAGTTTTCTCTCTCCCAGCGTGCCCCCCAAGGTATCACTCTGTTTTTCAGAGCATCACCCTACCAGTACCGGGTTAACAATGTTGCTCACAGCAAAGAGTTCTTATTTTGCTCTTATTTTGCAGCCTTGCCCTTCAGACAACACCCCCCTCCGAGCAGCCTTGTGACTAGACATGAAAGGAGCTTCCCACTGACCTTCATCCCAAGGGAATTTGAATTAATCATGGCAGGAGGAGGTTCTGGGAGCTTTGAAGTCTCCCTGGTGCCCCTGAGAACTCCCAGCAAAGGGACTGCATTGCTCCAGTGCTCTACTCCCAACCCACCCCCTGGTATTTCATGTCCACCTGTCCTTCCCCTCCTTGGTCCTTGTTATACACCAGCCATGTGGAGACCTTGTCTTGCCTCCCCTCCCCAGTCCAAAAAGTCCCCAAAGAGGGACTTACTGAACCCCAGAAGGAGCCAGAAGTAGCAAATTCCTGCTTCTGCCCAAACGTGGAGGAGCTGTGGCAGAACACACCTCTTCATATATAAGCCAATCAAAAATCACAGGATTTGGGGCCTCTTCTCCTTTCCTCCCCCCCACATTCACATCACAGGTCACATAACCCACCCCACAGAAATCCTTGTATGGTCTGACAAATGTGCTGGAGGGCACCTGATCCGCCTCCAGCTCCCGGCCAGCAACCATCCACCCAAACAACACTGCTCAGCCTCTGCTGAGCATAAAAGGCACAACTAAACCAAAATGCATAAAAATAAAAATAAAAAACCTCCAAGTGCTAAGAAGGCAGGATGGAGAGATCACCCCCTGACAGGCCCTCCTGGCTTTCTGCTTGGCTTCATTGCTGCACACCCCTTCTCCCAGACGTGCTGCCCCCTCTCTGATCAGCACCTGCTCTCGCCCTGTCTTCCTCCAAGAAAATGCAGGACAGGGGACATCCAGACAGAGCAATCACCTCAGCTCCACGTGTGATGTCAGCGCTGTGGCCTGGAGAGGACACGGCTGGGAAGTGGTGTTTTATCTCCAGCCATCACCATAGGAAACATCTCATCTACAGCCAGGAGAGGAATATTTCCAGGAGGGGGGATGATCTCAACTTAAAAAGCCACATGTTCGAATATATATGGATAAGTGGCTTCGAACAGTCTTGTCCAAGCTTAAAAAAACCAAAGAAATAAAAATGAAATAAAATAAAATAGAAACCAGCTTCCTGAAGTTTTCTTGCTCCAGCAACTACAGAGAGGGATGACTTACACTCCTCCTTCAGCAGCCAAGTGAGACACAGCTCACCTTCACAACAGAATAGATCAGAGATTATTTTATTGTAAATAGAACTTGTATCCAAAAACACAACACTATGAAATGGGAAAAACATGCAAAGGATTTCAGGCAAGGGCGTGCCTTAACTCCCCAAACACCTGGGGGTGGGTTATTTGTACACAGAGAGCTGCGTGTCAAGGGGTTCAGTAAAGTGTGGGGCTGCTGGGACCCTGAATGAGGAAGTGAGCTCATCTTTTTAACTTTGAAAATCCCAATTTACAGGACTGAAATCTCTTCAGTTCCATAAAACTGATGTATTTGTTGTCTTTGTTCCCTGACCCAGTGAGGAGAGAATTCTACTTTTGTAAGTATGTGATTTGATGGAACAGTGCATTTAAATAATTCTGTTAAAGCTGATCTTCAAATGGACTTTAACAGTACATGTCACAATTTTAAATACTGATTGCAAATTGGAAAATGTCCATTCATTATATATTCTAAGTACGTTAAAAATGACTAAGTATGATTTTAGATTGCATAGGCAAAGCTTGACAGTTGGACCATATGCATGAAGACTGGAAGTGTTCATTCTGTACTAATGAAATTTTTTAAAATTAAGAGCCTCCCCTTATTTTTCCAAGTAGTTCATCTATATTCTGTACAAGGCACACACCCGTAACTGAATTCTCTGAGAATAACAACAGTTAAGATACATAAAATAGAAAAGATATTGCAATAGAATAGGTAAACAACAACAAAAAGGCAGGTTATGAATAATTCACAATAACATTTTCCAAACATCATGCTTTTCAACTTCATTACCATTCCAACAGCCAGGAAACACTTCTCAGATAAATCAAGTAACTGAACAGAATAACATTCTCCAAGAAAAAGCTCATTTGTCAACATACAATGCTCCAAAATTCCCAGAAAACTATAAAAGTACAACAGTGTAACTGTCCCTTATTTACCAGCCACCTTCTGTCAGACACAGATAAAACACAAGAGACCAGAATTACCAGAATTAGAGATTCAGCATCCTTGGGTACACAAAGGTTGTGTCCAACAGTGCATTTGTGACACCCCAACACACCCAAAGGAGCAAACACCCCCAGGGCTGCTCACACCTCCATCCACACCAGCACACTTTCCTCCTGCTCCTTCAAGGTAATGACCCCCACCAGCCACAGCAACCTCTCAATAAGAAAATAAACACTAATTAAACACTTGCCTTTCTCCTGAAGGGAATAGCTGAGATGGAAATAAAGCCAAAGGACCACCGATGGAGTCATTGCATGGTTTGAAGACTCTACTGCTCCTCCACCTGACATCATCCTCATCCTCCTCCTCCTCCTCCTCCTCCTCCTCCTCCTCCTCCTCCTCCTGCCATCCCAGTGCTGTTCCAGCCTCACCACCCTGCTCCACTCAGAGTTAGTAGGGGGCAATCAGGCCTAACTTATTACCCCTCCCAGCTGATGGGGTAATTAGCAGCAGGAGTGATTGTGCTCCCAGGCAGCAGCGAAAAGACACGTCCTCGTGGCCTCCTGAGAAACCATCCGGGCAGAAATCAATGAAAAGTTGTTGAATTTGGGCACTGGCTTTGCTGTAAAGGTTAATCCTCACCTCCCATTTTCCTCCCCAGTACCTGAACTTGAGGTGAAGTTTGTTGTGAGAGAGAATTGATTTGCATTAGATACAAGGAAGAAGTTTTTTTTACTGTGAGGATGGTAAAACAGTGGCTTCCCAGAAAGGTAGTGGGTGTCACATATCTGGAAACCTTCAAGTCCAGGTTGGACGGGGCTTGGAGCAACCTGCTCTACTGGAAGATGTCCCTGCCCACGGCAGGAGTCTTTAAGGTCACTTCCAACCCAAAGCATTCAATGATTTTTATGAACAAATCACTCGTGGTGACCTTGGTGACATTCCTGTGCACGGGGCTGGACTCCCCACATCCTCAGGGAGGTATCTTTTTACTGAGCTTTTTGATTGCATTTGGATTTCTGACAGAGAGCTACACATCCCCTGCTGCCAGACAGAGACACTCCCGTCTTTTGGTAATTAGCTGTGGTTGCGTTCAGAAACAACCCATCATTATTTCTTCTCGCAGGTGAGCTGCATCTCCTGGTGCTAATTATGAAGGTGTTCTCCGTGGCAAAGGGCACCTTCATCCAGACTGCACAGAAGGGAGAGGGGAGATGCTTTCACACCAAGATAAGATTTTAATGACGGCGGTAACGAGGTGGCTGAGACTTTCCAGGCTTTTGTTAGTTAAGATAGTTCCAGCAATTGGTGTTCCTCCCGCCACCGGAGGAAATACACAGGTAATTAATTGCCCTAAGTTCTCACAAGCAGCCGCAGCAGCTTCATCATTGCATTAAGTGGGTGATTTACCTTCTGGGTAAAAGCAAAAACTCTGATTAACTCGTCAAAGTTAATTGACAACCGAAATAGTCCACCTGGAACTAAGTGGTAGCTGCCTTCCTGTGGTCATTACGTGATACTCATTAAAAACAATGAATAATTTCCATTTAAAAAATATGGAAGACTTATAAAAACCACTGAATAGAGTAGGAAGTATTTTTGAGTCCATCCCTCCAAGCCAAAGTCAGAACAGGCAGTACATAAAGCTGTGTTTCAGCTTTGTCCCGGGTGACATCTGATGATGACTGAAACAAGTAAAAAGGTTACCTTGTGTCCTGCCTAGCTGGCTTTTTCTCTTATGCAGCAGGGTATGTTATTTGCTGCTTTTGAAACAGAAAATCCGAGAGGTTTTTGATCTCCGTTTGTCTTTGAGGAGCACTGTGAAGTTCAGAACATTTCCTGATATCAAACTATGCTCTTCTTCCCATATGATTTTTAAACACAAAGCAGTTTATCCTCTGTACAGATACACACCAATCTCATTTTAAATGAAGTCAAACATGAACAATTTCTGTTCTGGAGAAGCACAAAGGTTTGATCTCTATTTGCTTGCGCGATGTTACCGGGAAAGAGGTGAAACAGGATGACACTAATTTTAGAACTATGTTGCCTTTTTTGCAAAGTCAGAGCATCACTCACATTTGACAGTAATGAACTAAAACCATCTTTGTTTCAGACTTTAAAAAAAAAAACAACAAACTGGAACAAGTGGAGTCAGTGGTAATCCCACGGGGCGAAAATACAACCCTGTTTCCAAATTCTTTGGGTTTAAAGGTATAAATCATTCATCCAGCACAGGGCTGTGAGGGGAGAGCTAACACTCTGCTCTGAACCTGACAACATGTTTCCCCTGTCCTTATTAATTAACGTCAGTGAATATGTCAGCGTGAGCGTGTGTTCTCCAAAATGCCTTTATTTTGACACACAGCATCCTTTGACCTGCCCAAAACCTCACCCTTCCCCGGTAGGAAAACTCATCAGGACAGTCATTCTGTTAACCACGTGCAGCTTTGCTGAGCATCCCCTTAGCTGTTCCTGGGATGAGCAGACCAAGTGTCCCGTATATTTTTGGGGAGTAACAGTCAGCAGAACAAAAGGTGTCCCTGTGAGTAGCAACAAGATTCAGCCCCAGATGTGAAACACCTGAATGGAGGTGTCTGTACACATGCTAAACACCTGAGCTCCCTCCAGAGCCGTCTGAGATCTGATGACCTGCCCCTGGAAGTGTCCAAGGCCAGGTTGGACAGGGCTTGGAGCAACCTGGGATAGTGGAAGGCGTCCCTGCCCGTGGCAGGGCCTTGGAATGACATGATTTCCAAGGTCCCTTCCAACCCAACCATTCTGGGCCTCTGTGACCGTGTGATGCAAGGTGCTGGAGGCTGGAGAGCACTTGGCTTACGCTAAAGCAGATTTCAGGTAGGACCCTGTGAAAGTCCTACAACTGTTTTTTTTTTCCCTTCCAAACCAACGGAGAACACATGTTGTCCATCAGCCTCAACACCCTGGGAGGTCTGGACCAGAAAACACCCCTTGTGAGAAGAGCTGCGGTGCCAAAAAGGCGACTTTCTCCAAGGTACCATTCATGTCTCCCCTTTGCTGGAAGGAGCCCAGGAATCTGTCATGCATATCAGCACTTGCCCATTTCTAGGATATTTCCAGTGCAGCACAAAAGTGCACTCAGGCATCATCCTCCACTCCAAGCACATGCATTATTGCTCTCCGAAACATGTGTTGAAGTCCTTGGCAAGCCCGTGCTCCCCCCCAAGGACAGCTCAGATTCATCTCAGATTCATCCACTCTCTCTCCCAGTGCCAAGAATGGAGGTGAGAGGTAGCAGATATATCATCACACACATTTGGGGCACATTATCTAAGGTCACCCGAGATGCATGGAGCAGTTTAGGGTCATTTTTCCTCTCTCTTGTCTGTGCACAAATCCAGGTTAATCCTTGCGTGGATTATGGCTTATAATGGTGATGGCCAAACTTCAGACGAGAGGTGGGTCCACTTAGTGCACTTTTCCTCTCTGAGATTGGAAGTTTGCAATTAAATAAGGAAATAAAACCCCACAACCAACATTTTGAAGCCCTGAAGTTAGCTCTGTGGCTCTTATTTCTACAGTATGTGCCTGCAGCAGGGAGGAGGCCACGGGGCAGAGGTGGGTCACCACATCCTTGCACTGACTGTGACACACAGCCCTGCCTGCCCTCCACCTTGGAAAGATTTATGAGTCCCTCTTTCATCTCATAATCCTTCACTTTTGCCACGTAAACTCCCCATAACCTGCCATGAGTCAGCAGGACTCTTGTCTGTTAAGGCAAGATTGATGCATGGCTTTGGAGCAGATAGTGTGTGTTCCTGGGTCAGCCAGAGGCATTTTGGCAATGTTAACCACCCCTTCTCTTGTCCCTGAGACCCAGAAGAGGGATGGACCAAGTTCAGGACCTGCACAAAGATGTTCCAGGAGCTGTTGCCTCACTGACCCTTCCCCCGACGGACTGAGGTTGTGGTGTGGTTGTGCCACAAAAAGACAAGTGTATTTTCCAGCTCTTTTTTGTGTCTTGTGTCCCACAGCTGTATTTTTGACTGCTGGAGAAGTTTTCCACCAAATCAGAGAAAAACGTGAATATTATGAATTGGTGCATATTAGGGATTATGTGGCTGGCAAAAATATTTACCCTTGGGTTCTGGCCAAACCCTTCCCACATGGTCAAATCCTGCCTCCCAAAGCTATCCCAGAAAAAAAAAAAAAACCACAACAAACCCATACCTAAAGTTGGTGCTGTAGTTTGCTTTAGAGGTGGGTACGTGTCAGGAATGAGAGATGGCTGAGAGAGCAAGCCCTCCCATTTGCTTAAAGAAAAGCCCCAGAGCTTGATATGGGAGGTCAAATCTGCCAGCTTAAATCACTTTATTTCTTGGAAGTTGCCATTCCTGGCAAATATATCGTGGCCTTCGCCTAAAAGCAACGTTGCCATCACAGCAGACGGGGATTGCGGCTCCTTTCATCCCTGGCAGAGGAGAGCTGTGGGCTGCAGGCTGAGGGTTGAAAAGATACTTTTCTTTGGAGATGCCAACAGTTCCTTCAGCAGATTTCTCCCCCTCACCCCCTCCCACCCCAACCTACTTTAAACAAAACACACCAAAAAAAAAAAAAAAAAAAAAAAAGAAAAACCCAACAAAAAACCAACAACCCATAAATGGATCCTGTAGTGTCTGCAATGTAAAGAATTAGCTGAATGGGAAGAAATGAACCATGGTCTTTATGTCCTAGTTACAGTCAGTGCAAACATTGCTGCTAATCCCTGTTGTCAGTGGGGACTGGGGAAGAGACACGGATAGATCCCACTGGGAACATTTTGTCTCTCTCAGTCTACACTTGAGTTCACTTTTTTTTTTGTGTGTGTGTAATAACATTGAGTTGTATTAAGAAGCCTGTGGATAACGTAAAGCTGGGGGGGGGGGGTGGATATTGTTCTCTGTCCCTTCCACCGAGTGTAGCACCTACAGTCTTCGTATGCAGGGAGGTCTCAGCAACCCATTCATTTCAGGGGAGAAAAAGAAAGCTATTCATTCCCAGCAAATCCCATTTTGCCATGGTAACCCCCCTTCCCGCCCCTCGCACACAACAGTTGTTCACACGGGCTGTTTAAAACAAGACAACAAAACCAAATCATCGCCCATCCAGCCCTGGTATTTTCTGCTTTCAGTTTTCTGGAGGAGTCCAGCCCCCGTGCCGGGGCCAGGGGTAACCCAGTGGCAGGGAAGGGAAGGGGTAAACACCTCGTTTTGTGCCCTGCCACCCCTGCTGCCATCCCAGCTCATGTTCTGCAGTGGGATCCATCTCAGAGAGGGGGTGTCCTTTATCCCTCGAGCTCCCCGGTGGGACTGTGAGGGTGACAGTGCCTTGGAAGCAGGGGACAACATGGAGAGCTTCTTTTCTACACCGTTGTGCCAAGAAGAGGGTTTTTGGCATGCCAGAGCCCTTGCAGGGGCTGGGGAAAGGAAAAACAGGCATCCTGCCAGCTCTGTCCCAGTTTGGAAGGACCTGCCTTATTTTCTGCTGTCCCTTCCATGGGGAGCATGTCCATGGGTCCAGCAGCAGCTGGGGACCAGCACAACTCCCACCATTCTGAAGGCCTCCAGCTGTTCCAACCCCCTCCAGCTACCCGTGGGTACCAGCCCTGAAGCCCACAGCCCGCAGCCACAACCAGGAGAGTCCAGTTTGTGCTGCTCATGGCGCATTTGGGGCGCCACTAAAGCCGTGTGCAAGCTGCTGGGGAGGACACAGGAGATGCAGGGCTTCTCCTGGCACCACATTTATCAGCCTGGTCTAGTGGAAGGTGTCCCTGCCCATGGCAGGGGGGTTGGAACGAGGTGACCATAGAGCCATAGAATCACAGGGTGGTTTAGGGTGGAAGGGATCTTAAAGATCATCTTGTTCCAGCTCCCCTGCCATGGGCAGGGACATCTTCCACTATTCCAGGTTGCTCCCAGCCCTGTCCAGCCTGGCCTTGGACACTTCCAGGGATCCAGGGGCAGCCACAACTTCCCTGGCCGAGGGGCTTTGGGACGCTCAAACCCAAGCCATTTTGATCTTGCACCAAAAGTTCAGCTAAAATCACAATTTCAGCCAGACCAACCAAGACTGAAGTGACCTTTCCACCTGTCCTTCGTTGGCAGAAGACCTTGTTCCAGCCAGAGGTAATTCCTTGATGTTGCTACTTTCTGAACAAAGACTTTTGTAACGTTACAGGAGGCTCCTGTGGCAAGGAACAAAGCAGGGAAATCCAGCTGAAATACAACTAAGCAGTGCTGGGATGACATGACTTCTCAGAGTCATGAGGGCTTTACCTTTGCAGCATCATCTCTGCTGAGAGCAGTGCTCCCCACAGCTAAAAAATCACATCATTTTTGGTTAACCTGAATCCGCTTTTAAGAGCAAATAAGGGATTCCTGGCATAAAATACAATTTCAGTAAAAAACTAGATGTAAGAACTGGTTTTGATTATGAATTAATGGGTCGTTTTATTTTTATAAATGCAGAGAGAGCGCAAAATGTCGGGAAATAAAATAAACTGCCTGCACCAGGTGTTTTTTTAAATAAATCCCAGCAACACCACAGATTTTATCCTGGTCTTTATTGCTGAACAAGGTGAACGAAGCCCTTTTGGTGACCCAGACTTTCCCCTGCTATGTCCTGGGCATAAAACCCTCCTTCTCCACAGGCAAACAAGGTTAGTCCCTTGCACACCGCAGCCTATTAATATGTAGATATTTAAACACCCTCCAGATCCTCTGGCAAATTGCTCCACATGGGTTTTTCAAAGCACACAATTAGTTTCCTGACTCTTAGTGGCATCTCCTCAAAAATTTCTCATATGTCCAGAACATCATCTTTGCCTTCCCAGAAGACCCAGCACATTCTGGGATCCACAACTAGCACTGCTGCCCCCCAAAAAAAGAAAAATAGTAACTTTAGACTTAGAGAAGACTCAAGGCAAAGTGTCTTTGTCTAAAACCAAAGCTGAACCACTCATTCCTAGATGGAGAAACTACTCCTCTCCATTCACAAGAATGAGCATTTGACTTGCTCGAACATTTAAAGTTGCAATGAATCCCGCTAAAAAGCCCCCCCTGGGAAAAAAATCCCTTAATGACAGAGTTTGGCTCACACTAAACTCACTGAAATCCTGAGGTAAGGGGTGAGAAAAGGGAGAAAGTAAATCCAAAGTGTTCTCCGTTCTCAAATTTTCACTCAGAGGGCTCTGACATGAGCAAAAGCGTATTAAAACTGAGCGCCTGGAGGAATGAGTGCTCCCAGCTGTCTGCCCTGCCTCCTTCCCCTCCAGTGTCACCCTATATGTGACACAGACAGCCTGGCTCAGGCAACAGCTGTTAAACCACTGGAAATTTCACACAGATTTAGGGTTTCTTTCATATATGAAGTTTAACCTGCAGCTGTTGGGCAGCTGCTCCGTGGGAGCTTAACCACCCGTGCGGCAGAGGCGGGGATCCCCGGCGAGGGGGAAGGCAAGTACCTGGGGGAACCAGAGCACCCACAACTGATCTGTGTCCATAAACCACGGCTTGGCCCTTGGGCCACGTCAGAGCTTCGTTTTCACTCAGGAGGATGCTTCTGGGGTCTCCCTCTGAGAGGTCCCTGCTTCCTTCAGGCTCCAGGTGCACAAAAGCTGATGCCATCCAGCTCCAACCCAACCTGGAGGTTGAATAAGCGCTGTGACCTTGCAGCCTCTGCATCCTGGGAGTCCTTAGAGTATTCAAGCATGTAACATTTAGATTGAAAGGTCTGCGTGGCAATGAAATAATAGGATGCATTTATAGATTATGGAATCACGGAATCATTTATTTTAGAAACGCCCTCTAAGATCATCGAATTCAACCCTTCCCCCAGCACTACCAAGGCCACCACTAACCCCTGTCCCCAAGTGCCACACCCACATAGCTTTTAAATCCCACCAGGGATGGGAACTCCAACACTGCCCTGGGCAGCTGTGCGAGGGCTGGACAACCCTTTCCATGAATTTGTCCCAATATCCAATCTAACTCCACACAGGAGAAAATAAAAGACAAACTCTCTGCTACTTGATTTTTTTGTTTGGTGAGGACGAGCAAGTTTCTTACCCTTTGGCTGTGCCAAAGCCCTAAACTCTGATGGCCACTGGCATTTTCTGGACTCCTCAGGACTGAAACAAAGCCCCTCATTAAAATCATACTGGTTATGGATGAAGGGAACACAGCCTTTACCCTCCAAAGGCCAGGCTGAAGCAACAGGTTGCATTGTTAACCCGAGGGACCACGGCCACAGTGGGAATGACACAACTCATGTCCCCCTCAACCAACCTGGAATTTGCACTGCTGTTCAGGGTTTGCTGGGATTTGTAGCTCCCAAACCACCCAAGATGTCACAGAAAACCAGAAGCTACCCTTGGGGCTGCTGTTCTCACAGGCTGGACCACACCTGTGTCTTGGAGCTGGCCTTTTCCAACCCTGCTCCACGGACATTTCTCTAGGGCGCTGAGAAGGTGCTCAAGTGAGATTGTCTAGGTAACCTATGATAACTTTAACAGATTGGGTGTGGCCACTGATTTACAACATCAGCCTCTTCATCAGGAACTCTCAATTTGCTACCGCAGCCAGAAAAACCTCACAATTTTGCCACGGTTCTCTCATCCACCCTGGACAGGCAAAGAAAACCAAGCGGAACACTGGCTTAGAAAAAGCAATCCAATAATTTCTCTATCCTACTCTTCATACAAAGAGAGTTCATCTCATCCCCTCTTACCTCATCCACTGTGTCTCATACAGGAATGGCCTCGTCCTCTCACCAGCCCCAAAAAGGAACTGCATAAAACCGTAAGACAAAATCAGGTTGCTCGTTATCGCCACTAAGTTGTTTTTATTGATAACTACAAATGAACTTACTTAAGCTGTTGGTACCCATTTAGGAAACACTTACAAGAAGTTCTCCAGACCAATTTCAATAGTGTTTCATTGGTGGTTTCTAATGAGACTGCCAAAACTGAATACCGTCCACTCTCTAAAATAAATGCGAAAAAAAATTAACATTGCAGAATATCATTTTATATCAACCCCGCTGTGGGCCAAGTTTTTGCCACACACACACCATATTGCAGGCGGTTTCCTAATTTATTTGCATGAAATTAACAGAGGGTAAAATTTATGTTTACGTTTCAAGGAGTTACACACCCCACAACAGTTTCGCTGAGGGTGTGTGTTAAATATAAATAAAATATTTGCTCTGACTTGTAACTTTCTTATCAGCCTCAGCCAAAAGATATCCCAGTGCCCACACTGGACTGCTGGGGTGGAAAATATTACTACTGTCAAGCCTTGTGAGAGCACCCAGGCACACTTTGGTTGGTGGAGCAGAAGAGTTTCCAAAGAGAAGCCGTGGTGCTGCTGGATGGACTGTTAGGATTTAGGAGTGGACCTGGGGCAGAACCTCAGATCTACCCGCCTTCAAATTTCACAGAGGTTTTGTATCTGTGTTACTGCATGAATTTTTCTGTTCTTGCCCTTTGACACGCTCTCAAAACCAGCAAGGCTCTTGAACTCCCACTGAAGGGCGCTTACAGAGGCTGGCAGGTTTTTCCCAGAAAAAGAACCAATCTTACAGAAAGGAAACCCCACAGCCAAAACATCCCCATCCCTGGCTACTTCTGCACCACAGAAATTGTGATGGGAGGGAATGTACCAGTAGGCACCAGGGTGGCAGGAAATTACAAAAATTTCCAACTTGAAAGGCAATTTCCGTCATTCAGCATCATCTCCCCACTCCTTTTAAAGACTCTCAGAGCTTTGGAATCTCAGGAATTTGGAATCAACCCTTATCCTTTGGTTTGGGGGTTTTTTTGTTGTTTTTTTTTTTTTTTTTAGGTGGGAAATATTACAATGCTAATTGGCCTTTTTAATCAATGATCCTGAAAAACACCTACATGATGACACTGCTGATAAAATCTGTGGGAAGTATTAGCATTGGCAGGATGGCAGCTATCACTGGGGGCAGGGCAGCTGCACAGGATGACTGGGATCCTCCTGCCAGCCAAATGTATTCCAAAAAACCCCACTTTTACTGAGCTGTACAGAAAGCTGGAGCCATAGCTGTTGTTAATGTGGTGGGAAGATGTGTCTTGGAAGGTTTCAGCCAAAAAAAAATCAGAGGCAACGATACTGCATGGATGATGCAACTGTAGTGATAGTGAAGAAGTTTGTAGCAATGCCAAAAAAAAAAAATAAAAAAGAGAAAGCATTGGAAAAGTTATTTTAAGGTAGAAGAGATACTTTCAAGTCTCTGTGTCAAAAGGTAGGACAAAAAAAACCATATTGACACTACCATATTCATCGCTCTGGTTAGGGATGTGGTGTCCCCACAGCAGAGAGGCTGGTGAGGTTTTTAGATATGGCATTGAGTGAGGGTGTTTGCCAGCTGAGATCCTTACTACCAGGAGGATAGATCTGCATTTCTTGGTACCTTCAGCTCCAGGCATCACCTTTCTCAACAGTGTGCTTTAGCCAAATACAAGTTATTGTATTTGCACTGCAATGGGGGAGGAAAAACAAGGAGGAACTAGATGCTCTTCATTTACTGAAGAAGCCTTTGACATCATAAATCAGCATTTCAGTGTGAAGCACCAGTTGGTAAGCAATGCAAGAAGAATTCTCAGAAGAATGATCTGTTCTTTACAGGAGAGGAAACTCTCCAAAAGCACAACTTGTTCCTCCTGCTGCACAAGCCATCCCCGATCCTACTCGAGGGACATCTTCGTCTTTCTCCAGTTGTATCAGGATATTTGTTGTCACTGCACATTAGAGCTTTCAGGAGCTGCCTGATGTTTTAATTCTTCCCCTGCAGAATTCGGTGTCCTTCCAAGTTGGTTTCTCCTCCTCTTTATAAGGGCTGAGCAAGCACGAGAGCAGCCTGTGGCCCGCGCTGTCAACGATGGCCTGGAGGGAACAGAAAGGCCACCAAGCAACACATTCATCCCTCAGAATTTTCAGAAAGGCACATAACTGAAATAATCTGCCAGGGGTGCTCAGGCTGATCAGCACAGAGCCTCTGTGCCCAGGGAAATCCATGCAGTTTCTAAATAGGTGGCCTCCAGCCACTCCCGGGTGCAGACCCTACAGATAAGGGATCCCAACCTACAACTCTCCCTCTGTAAAGACTCCAGATGCTGCAAAGGAGAACCAGAAGCATTCACTGGAGAAATTAAATCCATCTGGGTAGGGGGAACAAATTAGAGTTCTATCTGTCAAAGGTTTAAAAAAACGTGTGCCCATGTTCTTACGGCATCACCACTGTGATGGCTCCCTAAGGGCCAGCACGCTGGAGAGGGATGCTTTGTGTTAAATAATATTTGTTGGCAAATCCTTGGAGAAATATACAGAATAATAGAGTGACTTTAGATTATCCTATTATTAGAATAGATAATTTTGATTTTAGAATCAAAAGCCTTCTAAGATCATCGAGTCCAACTATTCCCACAGCACTGCCAAGGCCACCACTAACCCATGTCCCCAAGTGCCCCATCCACATGGGTTTTAAACCCCTCCAGTGACTCCACCACTGCCCTGGGCATCTGTGCTGATGTTTAACAACCCTTTCCATGAATAAATTCCTCCTGATGTCCAACCTGACCCTCCCCTGGCACAGCCTGATGCCGTTCCTTCTCCTCCTGTCCCTTGTTCCCTGGGAGCAGAGCCCAATCCCTCCCCTCCACCCCGGCTCCCCCCTTCTGTCAAGGATTTGAAGGAGCCAGAAGGCCCCTGAATCTCCTTTTCTCCAGGCTGAGCCCCCCCAGCCCCCTCAGCTGCTCCTCATCAGGGTTCTTCTGTACAACGTGGTGTTTTGGCGGTGATAAACCGAGCAAAGAGAAGGGAAGGGACAACATCGTGTTGGGTTTTGTTTTATTTTTCCCATACTAAGAGTTGTACAGTGCAAAGCTCGTTTGCTTAACGGCCCCTCTTCTTGGGTTTCTCTTCCATCTGAAGGCTCCTCATAGACACCTTGCAGTAATTTTGTGCTTATGAAATTGTTCCAACCTCTGCAGCTCAGCTCCCCTTCGAACAATGCATTCTCTGTGAGCCCCTGAATAGAAAACATCAGCCCATAGTGATAGAGCTCCAGTTAGTGCCCAGCCCTAGACATGGGATAAAAGTGCTTTTCAGTGTGTACTTGGGGGGAAAAAAAAAATGTCTTTTAATGCTCACACAGTACTCCTTTTACAATGCCAATGCCACTTACAGCTATTGATAGGAAGAAGTTGGACTAATCTTAGCAAGAGGTTCCCATGACCTTTCAGTATCTGCAATACAGCAACTTTTCTTAAAATTATCTTTGCGTGGAAAACAATGTAAAATACACCAAAGGATTTATAGCAAACAAATGACTACTTGTTAAGAAGCCAAAATATTACAGGAGGAGACTTTTGGTGTCTTTATGGAGGTGGTATGAGGCGGCCAAAACTCGCAGGGATCAAGTGGGAATGCTGAAAAGCAAAATAAAAGTGAGTCAAAGGGTTCAGCAGTGATTTCGTACAACATGAAGCATATCCTGGAGAACTCTGTGCCCTGTGATATTGCCCCAAATTATCTGGTAAAAATGAAGCAACAGTGATGAAAGACTGTGACCCCCCCCCTTAGTTTCCTTAGATGCCATAAAAAAAAAATCTCAGGAAAAAAAAAGATTAAAACCTCTTTTATTAGGAAGCAAGGCCATAAAAGATTGGAAGACTCAGAGGATTGAAGGTGATAAAATGAATCTTTAAGAAAATTCACGTTCAGCAGGAGCACTGGGATACAAGGTCTAGAAGAAAGAGGCTGAATTGCAGGAAAAAAGAAAAAAAAAAGTGAGAAAAACAGAAGGAAATGTCTCCTCCCTGATGTCTTTGTGTACAGTAAACTGTGCTCATTGAGAAGCTATTCAACACCTCTGCCAAACAAAGCTTTTATTCTGGCCTATACATGTTGTAGTCAGCCAGGCTGACCGAAGTCCCAAATAAATATGACAGCTGTAATAAAATAGAAATCCTGGCAGAGCAGAGAGAATCCCAGAATGGTTTGGGTTGGAAGGGACCTTAAAACTCATCTCATTCCATCCCCTGCCATGAGCAGGGACACCTTCCACTAGACCAGGTTGCTCCAAGCCCCGTCCAGCCTGGCCTTGAAGTACACCAAAAGAATACAAAATAATAACAGGAAAAACAAAGTTTTGAGGAAACAGCAGACAATCAGAGGCCAGAATTGGAAAAAAAAAAAAAAAGAAAAAAGAAAAAAAAAGAATTGCAAATAGGTGTTGTGGTGCAGGAAAGGGGAAAAAAAAATATAAATAAAAATCATGCTCTTGAAATGTGTCATCCCCTGACACGTTTTTGGGGGAGTAATACTGAAAACCAGCAGGTTGTGAAGCAGCCTTTGGTTTCCACGTGGGAAGTGCACTATTTCAGAACCTGACCTTTTCCATACATAAATGGTGGGAGAAGCACTTCATCCTTCTTTATGGCATGGAAAAAAAAATAAAATAAAAAAAGAGACTACAGAGACTATCTTGGGCTGCAGTTAGAATCTGCTGGTCAGAGGTCTGTTCATATCAGCCTGGCTCTGCTGGGACCCCTCATGACCACTCTATACATGCCAGCACACATGTCCTGATGTGATCTCTGGGATTTGCATTTCAAATGGGAACCTCCTGAAAAAAAAAACCCAAAAATACTTGGGGATTTTCGGCACAGAAATTTGCCACGGGGCAGGTATGGTTACTCCTTGGAGACTGTGGCTATACCCTGTAGAAAAATGTCCAGGAGCCTGAAGTTCTTTACGCGTGTTTTAACATTTTATAAGCAAGGCCAAACTGCTTTTTATGCAAGCAAGCGTGAAAATATATGCAAAAACTGAAACAGATCCCTTTGTGTTCACCAGGCCTTGCAGACGACACCACTAGCTGTTTACAAGTTGTCCTTTTAAGATTTATGTGTATATTTGGGCATCAGGAGGCAGGCTCTGCAGTTTCTGCTCAAGTAGAACTCCTTTTCTGCTGTCAGCAGAGTAGTTTTTCCCTAGTAAAAACAATCATTATTTTTACTAGCAGCAGCTGTTGTCCTGGACTCAGCTCAGCAGCACCCATCCTCCTCATTAGACATGGCTGGTAACCCTTCAACTGGAAAACATCAGCACAAACTCTGACCCTTTTGCTTTCAAATCAAGGATTTGGTCCAGACCTCGACCAGGGGATGAGCAGGGTTTACAAAGCTGAGCGAGACCGAATTCCAGCTTGGTCACCTTTGCTTTTCTCACCTCACATTTGCACACCGAGCGTCCCCCAGGTCTTCACCAGCCTCCTGCTGAGCATCCATGGGATTTGGGTTCCTAAACCCCTTGGCATTTCTGGGAAACCCCAAAAGAAAGTCTTTTTTTCCCCAAGGAAGATCCCTTCCTGGCCGTTGGGCGCGTGGAAGGTCTGCGGTGCCAGACGTTTCAGCTGCACACATTCAGCCTGAAGGCCTCTTTGTCTAATGTGAGTTATTCATAATTACTCAAGCTGCTAATTTTCCTCTTATGCAAATGATGTTGGGAGGCAAAGCATGAAGGCAGCAAGGCACGTACAGGATAATGGATGGCAGGAGGAAAGAATGAGGCAGGCACGACGTGAGAACGGCTCTGGGTGCTAGGCAGATTCCAGCAAACTGGAACGCCCTTGGGAATTCCCTGGAAATTCAGGTGGTACAAAAAAAAAAAAAAATCCCTCTTTAGCTTAATGACCAAAAAAAGGGTTGGAAGGTTGAAACATTCCCTCTTGTCTGGGAAAAAAATCTGTCCTAGTGCCACGGTCCTCCCCAAACCAGCCCCATCCCTGCCTCTCTCAGCGCCGGGGACCTTCGGTTCAGCCACCCCAAGGACACAGCCCTTCGAGATGGCTGGGTCAAGACTTTTGAGGACATCCTGCCTTCGTTTACTCTGCTGAAAAAACTTCAAATGAAGCCTTATAAACAAGCCCATATGTTTTCACAGCACATCCACCTGACAGCCTGAGCGGCCATCCCCTGGGGAATACGTGGCGCTCAGCACGCAGCCACCGAGAGCTTGCCCGCTCTGGGATGCAAAGTAAACACCAGCAGATGCACACAGCAATTACCACAAGGCTGTCCCAGGCACTTCTGTTTTGGTGCTGGCATTTTCCCCCATAACCAGGGCTTGTTTTCGATCTTAAACCTCACTACTCTTTAATAAAGGCAGTCTGCACATGCCCTGGCTATCTGGGTGGATGCACCATGTGCTTTGCTAACCGTGAGGATGTCAGGAGAGGACAAGGCTGGATTTCCACACAACACTGGTGCTGTTGCTTGTCTCACATAACGTGGAGAAGTGCTGAAAAGCAAGACTCAGCCTTTGACAGACCCACCAGAGCTCTGGTGAATCCGTGGAGCCGCCAGACTTCAGCAGCAATTTGTCCAGCTGTAAACCTTCACTTACCACAGATGTGGGCTGAGGTTTTCACATGTCTCTGTTAATTTTTAGCCTAATGGGGCTGAACCCTACGGCCAGAATTTTCAACTCTCATGATTTCCTGAGCCTCTGACTATTTCCCATGGAAGGTTTGGCCTCGTGTACAGGAAAAACCTCTTGGCAGAACGTTTCCTTTCCTTACCTTGCACAGACCCCCAGCAAAGCACCATGGACTTCATCATACACTGCTCCTAGTCAAAAGGAATTATAACTCAGCTAGAAAAGTTAGGATATTCTCAAGATGTAAAGAGTTTTACTGGCACCTCTTTACACACTTGAAGAGGAAGAAAGCAGCCAGAGGCCACTGAAGTGCTAACAAGGGTGGAAACACCCGCAGAAAGCTTTGAGGAAGACAGGATTTCACCTCTCCTAAGTCCATGCACTGTCCCAACTAACCTGTCACAGAGAACGAGGTGTGAAGCTTGCTTCAACAAAAACACACAACGGGGGGGTACTTGAGCTTGGGCTTGTTAATTGGAAGAGTCTCACACATTTTCCTCGGGACCTTTTTCTTCTTTCAGATAAGAGGAAACAAAGGTGTGGGATCTGTCTCAATAACTGGAGGAAAAAGAGGGTGATTCCAGCTTCTTTACAGTCAAAAGAGCAACACATGCCAGTCAAAGGGCTGAATCAACTAAGTAGGTCTGTGTAATTAACCATAACATTAATAAGATATTTTCTTGCTTTGTCTTCTTTCATCTATGTTCCTTTACTCAAAATCTATTTTTTTAGCCTCACATACCCTTTCATGTGTTTGTCTTGTCTAGAAGTACAAGACAGTGACTCTTGTGACAAGACTCTGGGCTGGGTGAATGTGAGCTGAGACACAACAAGGTGTTCTCCTCCGCTGGGGTTGGAGACTCTTCAAACTGGGATACGGGGACATGATTTCCCTGTGCTACTTCCCCAAAATAATGCATCAGTGGGCACTGGGGTTTACTTCAATAAGGTCTACAAGTTCCTCATGAGGGGCAGCAGAGGGACAGCTCTGATCTCTGCTCCCTGTGACCACTGACAGGACCCAAGGGAGTGGCTGGAGCTGTGTCAGGGGAGGTTTAGGTTGGGTCTCAGGAAAAGGTTCCTCCTCCAGAGGCTGGCTGGGCACTGACCAGGGTTTGGGCACAGCCCCAGGGCTGCCAGAGCTCAAGGAGTGTTTGGACAACAGTCTCAGGGACAGGGTGGGATTGTTGGGGTGTCCTGTGCAGGGCCAGGGGGTGGACTGGATGATCCTTGTGGGTCCCTTCCAACTCAGGATATTCTGTGATTCATGTCAGATACTACTCAGGTCATGAGCTGCTGCTGATCAGGTAAGGGAGGAAAAAAGGTGTCTCTAGGGGCCAAAAAACTCAAGGCAGTTCTCTGACCTGCAGCAAGATAGCTGAACACACGTGTGAACTCATGATCCCTGAGAAACATCCAGTGCTTTCCACATAATGTCTGCGTATTACTCAGAAAGAACATCACCACTGCCCACCTATGGCTCAACACACTCCTAGGCCAAAGTACCTCCCTGAAGTGTTTGAGTCTAAGTCAAGTAACAGCTTATGTTGTGTGTGGCACCAGCTGATGCTCTTCAGAGTTGTTCTTCAGCTTTTAAATGCTATTTTCCTTTTAGCACCCCACTGCCATCTGTCTTGATGTCAACCATCTACATCACAAAAGGCCTTTCAGCTCCACCAAGTCCCAACAGACAGCTTTATGCAGAAATCCCTAGTTTATCACACAGTCAGGAAAACACTGCATTTTCACCTGCATTTTTATGAAGCAGCATGCTCTCAGGCTGATGGGTCTGTTCCCCATTTCCTACCCAGAGACCAGAGACCCTTTAGCCAACAACTGCAGCTCAGGGCAGTGACCTCCCTCTCACCATTCCTGGTTATCAGTGGGCTGAGCACACAGAGATGTCAAGGGTCCATTTCCAAATTGCTCCATGTCCTCCAGAGGTTCATAAGTCACCCCCTCTCAGACACCTTCATCCCTTGCTCTCTCCTTTTTCACCAGTTGGGTTGAAGCTGCACGAATCGGTGAGTTGTAAGAGAATAACATTATTCCTTGAGTATTGGTTGGGTAAAAAATGATTTTACATGTTAGTCTTTTCCACACTGCCTGGAAGTCAAACGATAGCTCAGTAATTGTCCAGGACACTTTATCAGAGAATCCCAGAATGGTTAAGGTCAGAAGGGACCTTAAAGCTCATGCAGTTCCACCCTTCGCCACAGTCAGGGACACCTTCCACTATCCCAGGTTGCTCCAAGCCCTGTCCAACCTGGTCTTCAACACTTCCAAGGATCCAGGGGCAGCCACAGCTTCTCTGGGATTCAACCTGTGCCAGGGCCTCCCCACCCTCACAGACAGCAATTCCTTCCCAATATCCCATCTGTCCCTGCCCTCTGGCACTGGGAAGCCATTCCCCTTGTCCTGTCCCTCCAGCCCTTGTCCCCAGTCCCTCTCCAGCTCTCCTGGAGCCCCTTTAGGCCCTGCAAGGGGCTCTCAGCTCTCCCTGGAGC
>JAWWES010000094.1:69920123-69954352 GCA_035583135.1 Lophotriccus pileatus
AGCCCCCCCAGCTCTCCCAGCCTGGCTCCAGAGCAGAGGGGCTCCAGCCCTGGCAGCATCTCCGTGGCCTCCTCTGGGCTCTCTCCAGCAGCTCTGCACGTCCTTCTGATGTTGGAGATTCCCATTTAAAAACAATAAAATGTTCTAAACCCCCAAATGCTTCCACTTTTGTCCAAGGAATGTGGTACAAGACCTCTGAGTAGCTGCTCTCCATGGGGCTGAAATTTTCCCTCCTGGGGAGGATGTCAGCACAACGTTCCCGTTCCACAGGGAAACCACAGGTTACGGCTTCACACAATAAAAATCACCAGCACCATCACAGCCCTTTGCAGAGTTGGAAGCCAGCCCAAAGAACCCTCACAAAATCACTTAGCCATAAGAACCATAAGAAAGATTGTTTCCCTTGTGCATTTTTATAAGCTAAAACTCATAGGCAGGTAGTGAAATTGCACATAAGCTGAACCTTCCATGTCCAAAGCAGACTGGTGCCTTTCACGGGTAATTAAATCAGAGTTGCTTCCCTCTTCTTCACTCTTACTGCCCCCTCAGGTTCATGGTGTTCAGTGGTTTCTTTAAGGATTTAGCTCCTGGGCTTCTGTTCTTACAGGAAAAGTCCAGCTGTCACCAACATAAAGCCAAAAGCTCTTTCTTGTGGATGCTGGGGAAGCACGACCAGAAAGCTCAGAGGTGAAGAGGTAAACAAGCCTCCCTGAACCCAATATTTCAAACAAGCCACTGTGACTTCAAACAACCCTCTGTGCTGGGAAGAAGAGATAGGGAAGTGATTAACCCTCAATTAACAAGTGAGGGACCCAGGGCTAAAGCTGACACAGAAATCAAATGCCTCTGCAAGACAGAGGGAAGGAGGGGCCATTTCAGGTGACACCTTTATGTCTGGAGCTGGAGTCCTGGTCAAGATCTCTAAGCACTACCACAAGAAGTTTTCTTCTCCCTGACTGTATTACTCCTTCTACTGGATTTTTCCTCACTGTGACCATATAAAAGCAGAATGAACTGCAGGAAGGGAAAATTTTCAGTTTCTCTTTTGGACTCTACCATGCAACAGTTACTTCCCCAGGAAGCATCCCCAGGCCAACAAATGTGGATTAAACCAATATTTTTTTCCCAGAGATTTATTTATTTATTTATTTATTTATTTGTATTTCTTTATATTTATTTATTTATTTATTTATTTGAAGACTAAATGCTCCTAGCTACAAAATATGAGATAATACTTTGCACCAGCAACAGAAAAATGGTTCTGCCTCTGTAAAGTATCAAAATAAATCAATTTTGGAACTTTTTTTTTGGGGGGAAATACTTGCAAAGTGTCTGTTTCAGAAGAAGTATTAGCTGGTGTCACCTTGTTAATTGAAGATCAAGTTACAGAGATGCTGATCAGACAATGGAATAAGATTAAGGTAGATCATAAGAAGGGATAATTTTGTTACTGTCAGACCAGGAACATCAGCTACAGCTAAAAAGCAAAGGCCACCTACCCAGGAATGTGGTCTGTCTATAAAGACTGCCTTGAGGGGAAAATAACAAAGGGGAGGAAACAATCATGAGTGAGGATGTGGATTTCTTCAGAATGGCAACACTAAAGTCCTGCATTAATGGCCTTCAACCAGCAAAATTAACTGACACTAATAGGTCTTAAAAAATGTTTTTCCTGAACACACTCACATGCAAGACTGATACCTCTGGTTCTCCCCAGAGCCAGGCTTACTGCAAGCTATCCAGGCTTGGGACTAGGGCTCAGCAGAGACTTTTTTAACACTTTACTGATACAGGATTGCACTGGGGATTTCCTTTGAAAAGCAGCAGCTGATGGCAACAATGCAAATTCCCCAGCTAACATTTCAAGGAAATGAGAAGTGTCTCAGGCCTTTCTGAAAGCCTCTTCTGTAACTGTGCACCATGAGCATATCCGCTGAATTCACTCCGCCAAAATTCCCCTTTCAAGCAAAGGCTCTGAAACTTTCTCAGAAAGTGAAACCCTGAAAAATTCTCTGCAGTGAGAAATATCTGTCTGTCTGTCAGAAGCGTAAATTTACCAGGAAAAAGAAAAAAAATATTACACAGCTTAGCAGAATTTACTTAGGGAAAGCCTTCCTAGTGGGGTTCTCTTTTAAACACCTGTGCAATGATAGGCTTTCCCTTCTCCCATCAAAGATCCAGAGAGGGAGTGGGGACTGTCCAACCTGGCCTTGAGTGTTTCATAGTCTCAGGCTGTGCCAGGGGAGGTTCAGGTGGGACACCAGGTGGAATTTCTTCCTAGAAAGGGTGGTCAGGCCTTGGCAGGGGCTGCCCAGGCAGGTGGTGGATCCCCATCCCTGGAGGTGTTCCAAGGAACGACTGGACGTGACACACTAATCCTGCAGGTAACATTTGAGTCCCTGCCCTGAGCCTTTACCATCTAATGAAGCGAAGGGTGATAAATAACAGGAGATTAACTAAATCTACTGGCTGAACCATGTCTGGATTAGAGCTCCCAGCTCCCTCTCCACCCAGGGAAGCTGTCACAGGTCGAGTTGAGTCCCTTTTCATCTCTCCTCAGCCCAATTTGGCCGTGTCCGAGGAGATATTGATCCAGGAGACTCCCATTCCAGGGAGGAGATCATTCACCTTGAAGAACAGCAGCTCAGAGCTCTGCTTGGTCATGGGATGAGCAAGACTGTAACATTCTTTGGAGCACAGCCACGAGCAACCACTGCTACCAGCTCTTCCCTTTTAGGCAGACCTGAGAAAATTATTTCTTAGCTCCTTTCCACATGAAAAGCCCTGGGAACGTGAATGAGCCAGCAGGTATGGCTGAGACCAACTGCACTTTGATTCTTCACCAGGAAGACAAAGGGATGAGAACAGCATTCCCAACACATACTTATTTGGTGGAAAATGAGTTAGTTCAGTGTTGATAACATCTAGCCTGGCACAGCTGTAGAACAGAGGTGGACGTGATCCTGAGGAACAGCAATGTTATCCGTTCATTAAGTCTCATTCCAAAAATACTGGAACAGTATCTGCTTGTAGAAATAATTAGTTCAGTCTGGAACTGCCCTTCCTGAAGCCGGTGTGGGATTATTTACCCAGGCAGAAAATCACAGGGTACAGTCAGGTAGGAATAGTGTGACCTCAGCTGGGATCTGGTCTGATCAGAGCAGCCTGTGGGGCCAGGTGATAAAGAGGTCCCTTTTCCTCCTTGCCCTGGAGGAGGATGAAATGTGAAAGCTGCTGCATCTCCTTGATGAGCCCCTGAGCAGGGTGAGAAGATGAAGATGACACACTTCCCTGTGACATCCCCCTGTGCCTCTCACCCTACAGTGGGATGGGTGGGATTAGGGGAAAAGCGGTGATTTCAGGCAAGGGTTGGCAACAGCTGTCAGTGGGTCAAAGGCCATGGAAGAGAAAACTCATTGTCTTGCTCACAGCTCTAATAGGAGTGTATAAGGGCCACAGACATCTCCTGCCTTCTGGATACCTGCATTAGGTGGAGAAGAGTCCACCTGAAGACCTAAACAGCAGCGGTCGATCAAATCTGTTTTGCAGCCCCTTAAAAACGCAGAGGGACCAGGACAAACTTTGCTGAAGCTTTCACTCCCTGACAAAGTTTTGGTCAAAGTCTATGGGGAAATTTTCTCAAGCAGTTTCCCCAAGACAAGGGAGGTAGATCCCACCCCAGAAGTCACCTGCTTCAGGCAGACACCACAAGGGTTTGAGGCCACCCCTGATCTGACGTTGGGAGATTGTGACTCTGTAATTTACTCCTTTTCCCGTCCTTCCCACCATTATTCCAGCACTTTCCCTGGCAGCAGGTGCAGTGGTACCAAAGGTGTGTCAGAGTGAAACCTGCTTCTCTCCTCCAGTGAGGTGGGCTGGCTGAGGCATCCCCACCCTGACTGTCCCAGGGGAATGAAGGTCTGATTATGGGCTGTGGGGTTTTGGTGGCTGTACCACAGATGGGGCTGCAGCCCCCTGTAATCTATATCATCTTTTTCCTATGGATAAAACACGGATCTCATCATCATCTTTGTTTCTGGGATGTCTCATGTACACCAGGAGAAACACAGACAGTAATATAAAACAGAAATATCTCCCAGACCTGGCAACCTCGTAGCTGATAATGAGAAACATTTCCTCAAGCTTCCAGGGACAGAAACATTAAGAAGTCATCTTAATGTTAAAATATCAAGACAAATTATTCCGATACAAGGCATGGATTCTATAAATCTGTGAACTGTTCCTGGTGGTGGGAAGAGAGAGACAACAAGCATCTTGCCAGGAAGCCATGCAGAGGTGGGTACCACTCCAGCAAAACCCTGGCTGAGCTGCTGGGGCTGACCTGCTCCTCTGGTGCTGAATAGTGATGCAGTCCCAGGGTCACCATCCCGGCCAGGCAGCACTGCAGGGACAGCAGGCAGGATACCAGGGAGCAATAGGTGGAAATCTGCTTCAAAGCAACCCAGGATAAACACCACGGCTAAAAATCCTCTGGGCCAATTGCTGTGTGACTACCATGGCTTCTGTACTTGTCCCAGATAGGAATTTTGTGATAAGAGTGCCAGCAGGTATGCAGAGCCCACAGAGAATTTGGGGATTGTATTTCACCCAGCAATGACTCATGCTGCCAGCATGGGTAAGTAATTTCCCCCCACCCCCTCTTATAGTTCTTCTCTTGCTCCATCTGCATAAACTGACACGGCTGCAGAGCCGTAGAAACTTTATTAATAAAGGTCTTTTATGTGGGTTTAATCATCTCTCAGGATCTGCCAGACCACAAACTTGAAACTCTTTATGAATGTGACTCACTCCCAGGGCACACGTTCATTGGTCGACAAACTCTCCTGATTTCTCCCTGTAAAAGTCCTTTTCCTATTGGAAGAGAGGGCCTGAGGTGTTACCTATGCTGCAATTGAAGTTCAGTGACTCGCAGTAACCCCAGATACTTGTATCACATGGTTTTACACTCCTTCATTCATCCTCCAGCAGCCTCACAATAAACACTGACCCCCTCCAGCAGAAATTCCCCTTTGTGCAGACACACTTTCTACTCTTGCAGCCACCACGTTTTACAGGGTAAGACTATCTGCAAGACCAAAAAAAAAAAAAAAAAGAGAGAAAAAAAAGGAGAAAAAGTGTTATTTTTCTCCTCAAATATATTAAACATCCAGATTTGCCACGATGCACTTAAAGAAAAGGATTTTGACAAAAAGCCTCAGCGTGTTTTGAATCAGTATCAGATCCCACTTAGGAGCTGGTGTTTGACCTGCAGAGAAATGAAACACAGCCAGAGATGAATGAATTCTAGAAACATTTTTTTGAGTCAGATCCAAGCTTTGCAAGTGATTCACAAAGGAGAAAGCTGATACACATGGGTGCTGCACAGTTCAGCGCTGCCAAGTTAGGGTGAGCTGGGGTTCCTGCAACATTAAAACCCACTGAATCGCTGTGCTGTACAAAGATCTCTCAAGCTGCTGTTCCTCTGGGCTTCAGAAGGATGGAGGATCCCAGACCAGGCTGTGTGTTGCACACATAACCCACAGAGCCAATTAGAGGCTCGTGCACATCATCACACATCTCTGCGAGCGCAGGGAAGCGGAAAGGAGAGATTTCCTGCTTACAAAGAGCCAGGAAATGTCCAGCTTGGCAGAGGTGTGAAATTCAAACCCTGGACGCAGGTGACAGGCTCAGCTGCTAAAGAGGAAACTGTTCATGGCGGGGGGGCACACAGAGACCAACAGATCTGACCCACTTAACAGGAATCTGTTTATAAAATTCACCATTTACATGAGCCCAGAGGAGCATCTCCCTTGTACGTGTTTATTTGGACGTCTGCATTCCTGACAGATACAGAGTATCTCCCACCCAGGGCAGCTCATCAGGTAACCTCCCAGGTTGCCTTTCCAGTGGATCAGAAAGCGGCCCCAAAATCTGGACATTACACCAACACATTTACACCAGCTAAAGTGCCTCGTTAGAAAAATTCAGAGCTAAGCAGACAAGCAAGAAATAAATGCGTTGATAAACTGCTTCTCCAAGGCACTGGTTTCTCTGCAGAGCAGGACATAATAAAAAACTAACATCGCCATGGCTTGTCCTCCCCAAACTGAGCACTGGCTCACACATTAAAGAAAATATCTTGGATGTCTGTCTGGAACACAGCCACTTGCTGACAGCCTACCATAACATTATATACAGGGCTATCTTACCTTCCAATTACACATCCCTAGGGTGTTCCCTAAATAAGACTAGGTTGATTATATTCAGTAACCCTCCTTTTTTTGACAGGCAGTTATTTCCCCTCTCCCAATTTATTCCAGACGCACCAGAAGGCTGAGTTTAAAAAAAAGCACTGAACACCGATGCCCATTTCAATTTAAAATGCAATTTAAATGTTAAATTTTAATTTTGAAACATAGTTTCTGGTTTGCATGTTGCTCAAAAGTTTTCAGTATCCTGGTGTATCCTTGCTGATGACTCAAGTTAGCAACACACCTTTTCCCAGAGCAAACATCTCTGTCCAGTGTTTTCCTCCCTTTTCCACAAGGAAGCTGGTTCTAAAGGTCAGAGAGGAGTGGGAAGTCCCAAGAGTGGATGAATGGATGGATGGATGGATGGATGGATGGATGGATGGATGGATGGATGGATGTCTCTTCTCCAGCCACTTTGGATGCGACAGCCCGCTCTCAGTTCTACAGAATTCCTATCACATAGGAAAGGCCACTGACATCACCACTTCTTTCATTCCGTATTTGCACAACATATTTGGCTTCCCAGTGACCACGTCAACGTTGGCAAACTCCGATCCAACGCTGACATCTTTTGCAAACGCCCTCTCCATTCAACAAATGGCTCTAAAAACCACATTAAAATATTTGAGGTGTCAGCAGAGCAAATAATACGCACACGGATGTTTTACCACCTATTCATGGACCAGAGAAAATCCTTAATTACCACAGAGGAGCAGGCTTCATCTGTTAGAAGACTAAAAGGAGTGCAGCCTTAAATAGAAGCAAACATACTTATTTGGTCACTGTGACACCAAGGTCAGTCCTGTTCTCCCATTAAGATCTTTGTCATCCAGCCTTACAGAAGACAAACGTGCCTATGAATTGCTGTGATTGCAGCCATCTGTGCGTGGTCAGCAGTTGGGCAACGCTGGGAAACATCCCTGTGCCACATCCATCACACATTTCAGAGCCTTAATTCTCAACCAACATCCACGAATCACCCCATGATGAGTGGGAGATACTGCAAAGCAGATCCTGAAGCTCTCTAGCTGTTTTCTTAAGAGCCAATACAAGAAGTAAAGAGGTGCAAAGCCAACCTGACAGTGTGATCAGCCTCCAGCTGACTGTACAAGCCTCCAAAAAAACCCCAACTCTAATCAGCGACTGCCAGCGCCAACATCTGGATCCACTGAAACCAATCTGCGGCTTTGATTTCCTGCAGTTCACCTGCGAGATAAAGTGCTCAATCATCTGCACCGTCTGTCAGGTAGAAAAATAGATCACTGTATGGTTTTCAGGAAACCTGGCACGCACAGGTACGTTGAACTGAGGTCAGGCTTTCCAGCGCTCGAGGCTGCGAGCCCCGCAGGGCCGTGGGGCTCCCCAAAGGTGGCGCGCAAAGCAGACTTTCCTAGAAGCCTGCCTCGGTGATTTTGTTGTCAGACAATTTGGTTTTAAAGGGTGTTTGTAGAAGAGAGGGGTAAGCATCACTGAAGCAGGAAAGCACAGGCTGGATGAAATCCAGAGAGAGCGTGCAGCGTTACAACGCGGTGCCGTAGCTGTTCTCCTGCTCCGGTGAGCTGCAGGGAGGTGGCCATGGAGGGGTGTGCTGCAATACAGCCATTGAATTTGCTCTTCTTTCCCTTTCTCCTTGTTTTTTGTTGGTTTTTTTTTTCATAAAGAAGTAATATCTTGGGAAATCTTCCAAGGCGGCTAGAAAGAGACGTGGACATGCCAGAACATGATGCACGCTGGACACCGCTCCCTGCTGCAGCCTGCCAACAAGCTTCTCCAGCCAGCTGCTTTATGAGTTGACAAGTTTTTCCGTGCTCCAGGATCAAATTTAGAAGCAGTGATCAAGCTAGCAGCAAGGCACACAGATGGTTTCTTTGTCAGGAGAGCAGCAGGTTGAGATCTTCCAGCTCAGAGGACTGATCCTGTCTGGCCTCAGGTCTCCTTGTTGACTCAGACCAGTCACCTCTTTTCCTAGGAAAAATCCTAGCAAGCTTTGATGGGATTCAGGATGGAAGAGTCAAACCCACCCCAGTTAGGAGATGCCAGACAGGTCCCTTTACCTCCCTTTTCATCACCTGCACTCTGTGATGAGTACACTTATTTGTTCTGAAGGTGGGGCTGACTCCCAGCCTCCTTGGAGAGCCATCACGTGCTCCAAAGGACCTTGGTGACTGCCCTTGTGCATTGTGTTCATAATAAAACTCAAGCAGGCCCATAAAAACCAAGGGAGAAATTCGACCTGAGTGCAGGTTCAGCCCTGGAATAAGCAAGAGTTTCACTGGATTTAGCTTGGGGTGCTCAGATCTCAGTCCGGGCTTGCTGCCAGGCACAAAAGGCTTCTTGCAAACCCAGTCTGGAGACGGAGCTTTGCCGTGACAAATGGGTTGGGAACACCTCTGAAGGGGCTCCAAGAATCCCTATGCACTTTAGAAAGGACCCTGTCAGGATCCTTGCACTAGGCAGCAATTGGGCAGCAGTGTTAAAGTTCTGAACTCCACCTAAAGGTCTGAACTCCACCTAAATCTCCTCTCGGGCACTTGAGGCACAAGCCCACATGCCTCAGTTTTCCCTACCTGCTACAGGAGCCCAGCAGCACTTACCCAGCAGTGCTTTGAGGTCTGTCACAGCGAAACTAATGCCACCTGAAAGACCTAAGTGCCACTGCAACGTAATTATAACTCCCTTATTAACCATGGCTTTCCCTTATTAACCGAGAGCTTTCCCTGCTGGCTCGCAGGAGGTGGAGCCCAACAACAGGAGCCCTGCTGACACCACTGCTGGCTTCAGGCCGCGTCATTTGACTCACACCACCCTTCTGCACCATGTTTCTTTCGGGAATGCACCGCAAAGAGTCTGGGAAGCAGGGGTGGGGGACCCAGCCATTGATCTGCAGCACTCAGACAAATCCCGCCGTGCTCGCTCCTGCTCCCTTGCTCTGCCCCTTTGTAGTCGTGACCTCTCCCTGGCGAGGCCAATCTCCCTGATGGCATTTCGGAGCTGACCAGGGCACTGAATGGAGAATCAGCCAGAACACAGCGCTCTTTGTTAAAATGCTTCTTTTAATATATGTAAATGGGCCAGGTTGATGTTCCAACTCCTCCACCCGCCAGGTATGGACCTTCCTCGAGTGGCAGAAGCCAGAGTGTAACCAAGCCCACGTTTCTGTGTGAAACACAAGCTGCATTCCTCCTTCCCGGCCTTCCCAGCAGAGAAACATGGCCACACCAGATAAAGCAATGAAACGTGCAATATTTTGTGCAGAAAAGAATGCACTTTATCCTCTTTAAGAGGCCCAGGGTTTTCATGCCAGCTCTCCTTGCTGTCAGATTACTGCCTCTCAGCTGGCCTAGGGGTCTCAAACAGGACACAAAACAGAGTGAGAGCTGGCAATAACCTCCAAACCCCAACAGATCCTGCTGATTGCCCTTGTTTCTCTGATATTCTTTTGTCCTTTACCTTCAGTGCAGTGACACTTGTTGTCCTGGATGACAATGGATTGGAAGCCTTCATTCTCACGGGACTTCATTGTCTCTTAGAGGCATGAAACTGATGTTTAGATATCTCCTGCTGTCTAAGATAGGAGATGAAATACCCCTTCCAGACACTTAACTGCTGCTACCAGCTTCATGCTGGAGCTTCCTGGAGCCAGGAACAGGGAATTAGGGCCCTCATTCACAGAACTGTCACTTGAAGCACAGGACTTGTCCAGTGTCTCAGTTCACTAAGTCAATAAGCAGAAAAAGTTAAGGTTTGACCAAGGGATACAGAAATCTTCCACACATGAGTGAAGGGAGCCCCAAGATAGACCCCAGGCTTTCCTGCCATGGTGTTGAAGACACCAACAGTCTATTCCATGGCAGAATGCAACGGAGAGGAACCACCAGAAGGAAAAGCAAGGTGTGATTTTGCTCTATGTGTCCCCAGTTCACTGCACAACACTATGTTTTTGCCTTTGGTAGCAAACACCAGGGAGACCAGGCAACAAAGAAAGCAAAGAGAAGAAAAAAAGAAAGAGGAGGAGACAGAGGGGGAGGAGGATCAGAGGTTAAAGGGCACCCTGAGCCTCGTACAAAGCACTTTGCTTTTGATCTTGTCCTTGATCATGAAGGTCCATCCCACTTTTACACAGTCACAGGTCATATTTTGGCTTGCTTTCTTGACAGAGAGAAATACAGCACCAGAAATTTGTTGATATCAGATCTCATGCACAAGGGTCACATTTTCAAAGAGGTCAGTGTCTATTATATCCTAAACTGAGGGCCCAGAAGATCTGCAGCTCTGCTTCCTGTGTGAATGCAGACGAGCAGTGTAGGATCCCGCTCCCTCCACCGTGCTCCCTGTTGGCAAGTTTTAAGCAAATTGGACAAAAGAAGAAGAGATCTCAAGGAACTAGCTTTACTACAAAGTTTCTGGAAGTTTATGTTAGGGAGAACAGAGAGAAAAAAATACCCTGTAAGTGTATCCACTGAGAGCAAGAATCAATCTATGGGTTCATGTCCTGTTCAGTACTGGAGAAACACACACACCAGAGACCCCTTTAAATACCTCGAACATCAGATAGCTTTCAGTCAGAGCTCATACTTCCTTAAACACCGAAGTCAATCAACATCAAGACACTAACTCATAGTAAATCATAACAAATCCTAGCTGCAATGCTCACAGGAATGTGGGTTTTTTCCTTTTTTTTTGGACAACATACAAGAAACAAAAAGCTGGTTTCCAAACCATACAAATTTGAAGTGAGCAGCTGTTCACCAGAGGAGGACCCAGAGCTAATTACCAAGCTTGTCTAGCAACCTCACAGGATCACAGGGTGATTCAGGTTGGAATGGGCCTTGGGGGAAGTCTGCAGCCCAAACCCCTGCTCGGAGCAAGGTCAGCTGTGAAGTCACACCAGGTTGCCTGGGGCTTGATCCAGCTGAGTCACAGAAGTCTCCAAGGATGGAGACTACAACCTCCCCGGGCAGAGCTTCTCCCACAGATCCCTAAGCTGTGATGCTCATGGACAAGAAGGTCTCAGTTGATGGCAAGGGAATCACAGAAATATCATGGCCAGAGAGCACCAACCCATCTCTCTTGGGGTTCCTCATCTTATCAACACTTATTAACACCAGAAGGACCAATAGCTTCGGCAAAGCCCAGGATAAAACAGACATTAACTAAAAACACCTCTGCCGAGTGAAGTTCTCTGGGGAAAGTGCAGAGCAACAGCCCCCCTTTCCCTGCAGCTGCACTAAGGAAAACCCACCCGTTGCCCACGGTGACCTCAACCCCTAAATTTAAACTCGGAAATCAGCTGTCATGGAGAAAGCGACCTGGGTATTTTCATCCTCCTCGGAAGAGGAGGATTCCTGGCATAGCCTGGAGCTGCTCCGTCACAGAAACAACGCTCCAGTGATCCGTGCTGCCTTATGTGGGAATTTGCCTCCGACTGGCCCCGGGCAGGAGGGGTGCAGGAGCAGGTCCGACTGGTGTAAGGTGTGATGGGTGCAAGCCGCAGCCCGCGCTGAGACTTTCTTCACATCCCCTGCCTTCCCGGGGTACTGTCAGGCCCTAAAAGGTCCCTGGCAAAACCAAGTGTATCTAAAGAGTGGTTGCTAGATCCAGAGAGACATGGTCCCCAGCTCCTGCCAGGACACAGCTGGATGGGTCCATAAATGCAGGTAGATGAGACCACAGCCCAACACGGATGGGGCCTGGTCTCAGTAAGCCACAAGGTTCTCCCAGTTCAGGTGCATTTATGTAATATCTCCCACCTGACATACATATTTACATACTTATTCCCTACTTTCCTGCATGAATAGAGCCCGTTTCCAACATGGATGCAGATTTTATGCTGTGAGAAAGCAGGAATAGAACGGTTTAGACCCTGATCCAAAATGGAAAAAGCTGTAACCACGCTGCTGTTGCAGCCCTGGATTTGGCTGTCTCAAAGCAGTTTCTGAAACTGATAGAGAGGTTCAGCTCTGCCCCAGTGCTGGAGGAAGCCCAGGTGCTAAAATTTTGACAGGATTAGCAAAAGAAGGTGCTTGGTACAAGCAGCAGTTTCTTACTGCAAAGATACAACTGTAACATGTAACCGTGCAGGTGAGAAGGAACCAGTGCTAATTTTCACTCCTGTTTTATTCATGAACTCCTTTCCCTCTGTGGTTCATACCTTGCCAGAGGCAGCAATGAAGACGCATCCATGGAATTATTCTTGTTAATGAGTGAACAGGAAGGAGCCCAGAACAACTCTTGGTTTCCAGACCAAGTTTCGGGAATTATTGCTGCTCAAAATAACTACTTATTTATCTGTGATTTGAACTTGATATAGTTGGGAACTCTTGCTTAGGCTCAGCTTTTGTTGTCACTGTTAGAGCACTGGCACATCTCGGTGAGACCAGAGTAGGGTAAGAAGGACAACACTACTACAGGTCTTTATATCATTTCCCCCTAACTGCAACCCTCTAATCCTTTCCCTCACACAAAAACATGGCCCTGGTGACAACTACTTCAGCACAAGGCATCTGAATCACCTCATTCTGTACTTGCTCTAGACTCTATTGCAAGACTCTTCTTCATGCCAGAGTTATGAAAGTGCCTGTGACAAGGTTGCTGATTCAGGTGTTTTTCTCAGGTACCACACCTCAGAGATACACAAATGAAAGTTTACCCATCCAATTTTCACACTCAACATCTCCCAGACCCTCTCTCCCTCATTCGCTGGGCTGGTGGAGATTCTTCCTCTGTGGAATAAGAATTGTGATGCTCCTAGGAAAGGGGCTCAAAACCAAAACCATAGAATCACTGAACCATAGAATAATATGGGTTGGAAGGGACCTTAAAGCTCATCTCATTCCACCCCCTACCATGGGCAGGGACACCTTCCACTAGCCCAGGTTGCTCCAAGACACATCCAACCTGGCCTTGGACACCCCCAGGGATCCAGGGGCAGCCACAGCAGCTCTGGGCAACCTGTGCCAGGGCCTGACCACCCTCACAGACAGCAATTCCTTCCCCATATCCCATCTAACCCTGCCCTCTGACACTAGGAAGCCATTCTTCCTTGTGCTGTCCCTCCATCCCTTGTCCCAAGTCCCTCCCCAGCTCTCCTGGAGCCCCTTTAGGCCCTGGAAGGGGCTCTCAGGTCTCCCTGGAGCCTTCTCTTCTCCAGGTTGAAAACCTGCAGCTCTCCCAGCCTTTAAAACGCAGACTCTGCTTCCCCTTTATCCTTCATTGTCTCTTTCCTCTCCAAGAGCTGACCCTCAAGGATGCCACAAGCCCAGTCTTGGCTTCTTGGCTCCCCAGTCCAACTCCACTGTATCCAGAGCTCAATTTTCTTCCATCTTCCCTCCCAGTTTAAAATTTAATTTCTCAGTGATGTCTCAGACTTCATCACTCTCCCCCCAGGAGCCACCCAAGCCCACACCCCCTGGTAGTGGAGACACGAGGGGAAGCCAAACCGCAGGGACAAGCGCTGGATGGCAGCGATGCCAAGAAACTTGGAGGTTTCCTGTCACAGCACCTATGGAAAAGGAACAGCTTATTTTTTCCTTTTTGTGTTCCCATTTATTCGTGCTGAACACTCCCTAGTGTTTCCTGTCTCGGCAGAAACTGCACTCGTTGTATCCAAAACCCTCTTTTAAAAAAAGGCAGGAGACAGACACATCCCATCAGGGTAGTTGCCCCTGGATGTTTTCTGGGATCACGGCATCAAATAGGTTGTAGCTGTACTGTTTTCATCATGAGTAATTCTCCCCATCCTCCAAAGAAGTGATCTCAAGGACAGTAGTTTTTAAAATACCTAAAAAAAATGAATTTAGATTATTTCAGAGTTTCTTGAAGACCTCTTCTTTTGCTACCAACAGAAACAGCCAGATTCCATAAACTGTTTGGAAAACCTTGACTTGAGTACATGAATCCCAGTACATTTCAGAAGTCACATCTACCAGTTATCAGAACCCACACACCTTTGTAAGCATTTGTATATTATTTTAAAAACACCCAAACCTCCCAGCATTAAATGTAGCTACTTAACGCTTTTAAAAATATATCTTTTAACTTATTTAAGAACTTTAAAAATGTTTGAAGGTGCAATCCATTTTGGAGAGCTTAGTCCACATTTCTGAACCTGCTGATAAAGTTTACTGTAGCTGGGCTAAAGGATCTGTCATTTCCCTGAAGGGAAGCAGAGGGTATTTCCGTACTGAGAAAGCTGTGAATGCAACTTTGTGCCTATACTTAAATCACACTAAATGCCTCATTTTTAAAGATTACAGAGCTGAATGATTTTTGCAACCTCTTTCTATCACATCCTAATTATTCTTTCTTCCCATAAAGCAGAAGCATTTTTATTTTCTCTTGATTTCTTGAAACAAGGGGACTTCATACATCATTTGGCAGCTCTGTGCAAGCAGTTTGTACTTGAATTTCCAGAAACGCAGCCTGTTATTTACATTGCCAGTTGCAAAACACTTTACTGTGTAAAAGCTCCCTTAGATTTCACCAATCTTTGCCTTCTTTTTTTTTTTTTTTGAATAAACAGACCCTGAAGTCAAGAAGAACCCTACAGGAAAGAAAAACAGTCCTCTTAGAGCTGGAGGTTAAATACAAATTCCACACTCACTGCCGGCTCAGATTGATAAATTTGCTGGTATTTCAAGATGCAGACCCAAAATTTCATCTTCCAAGGGACAGTGTTGATGTACAAGGTTGTCTTTGTCTTTTCATGTGGTATTTGACCCTGGAAAATGTGCTGATTAGCCCTCAGTTTGTAGAAAACGAACTTCTCGCTACTGTTCTCCCGCCCTACGAAAGCCTTGGAGGATTTTCCAAGGAGGTGGTTGGGGAGGAGAGCGGGCCGAGAGCAAAGCTGTAGTAGGGAAGGTGAATGGCAACAGTGGAACATCTACCAGTGCTCAGATGCAAAATCACAGATCCCACATTTCTGTCCTCAAACCCTGCTCTCATCACAGCCACCAGCTCCTCCAGAACATCCACCCCTTTCCAGTCCCTTTCCAACGGGAGCCGCGGTTTTTGGGGAAAAGTTATCCCAGGAAGCACTTACCGGAGTCTGCAAACATCCGGGCTCATTTTTCTTCAAGGAATTAATAAATGGGAAATGCCACACAGTTGCAAACTCTGAGAAGATCTGCAAAATTTACAAGGTTTTAGAAGCAAAACAAGAGCTTGCAGTAAACTAACCCCATTGGAATATGTAGGGGGAAAAAAGAAGGAAAAAAACCCTCCTGGAATGCATAACTGTAGAAATAAGACACAACACCAGAAAAAACTCCAGAAGGCTCATTTTTTAGCTCTAGAATTTCACATTTCCAAAAGGCACAGCTCGCCCCGCATTCCCACTCCGGCAGAGGAGGCGGGGGGAGGAGAAGCTGAAGGTATTTAGCAGACATTTGCATCTATATTCTGCAAGTGGCAGATGCAAAGGAAGAGATTCATTTCCCCTAACATAAGCCATCTAAAAATTAAATGGCTGATAGTCATCTTGGATTCTTTTTAAACACTGATTAAAATAGCTGCTATGTGCAGGTCCGCCCTGCCTCTCTCCCCAGAGATTACAGAAAGCACTCAAGTGCCAGAATTAAACAGGGGGCTGAAACTAAATCAGATGCATCCCACCCTCAGCACAACTCCTGAATGCATGGTCTGTATCCAAAGCATACTGGAATCCCTGGAAAAATCACAGCTGTAATTCTGAAAGGGTGTTTTAGTCCTCTGCTGCTGCTGCTGCTGCCCAGAGATTTAGGGAGGTCAGGACGACCTGAGGTGCTGTGGCAACCCATTGGAGAGACCTGCATCCAGCATCTTCCAGGAGAACACACCAGTGCCTTTTTCCTTTGGTTCCAATGGAGAGGCAAACGTGGAAGCAAGCAAGGTGCTTGTGCTCCCACCCTCTCTGCTGAGATTAATCCCTTGGGATATTTTTATTGTTAGATATTGCTGACCCCTGGGAGGGCAGCATGGCTCTGAAAGCACTTGAATGAGCAATGCTGAAGTTCAAAGGCAGGAACTACAATAAAATCCACAAAAAGGTCCAACAGGGGAGGGAAAAAAAAAAAGGAAAAAGAAAATAAAAGAAAAAGAGTTTAAATGTGTCCACGACCTCCATTTTTCATTGCCCTGTAACAACCACACAAGCAAGCGAGCTTGTGCATGCATGTGTGCCTGCACAGAACCCAGGAGAGAACAGGGCCTGACCAAACCAGCTTCTCCTCCTGAGAGCAGCACCTCACACGACCCTCAGGGCTGTATTTGGGTGCCTGAGGCAAAGGGTGTCCCATGAACAGCATCCCCAAAGCTACGGTGTGGTAGTGTGGGTGTGTGCGGGGTGCTCTGGGGAACCCGAGAGCAGCACTACAAGCCCCCACCTGCCAGAAAAGCACCACCATGAGGCAGTTGCACATCCAAGGGGTGGGAAGGTGAAGCCCTGGAAAGGAGCCCCCACTTTTATTGCTGGAGTCTTGCACTGCAAACCCAACACAAGGTTCCCCAGCGAGGGCTTTGCCCTTTATGGGTTGCACATTTAGCATCAGGGGAAGGTATGTGGGGAGCAGGGTGGGAGCAGGGAGGGGAGGAAGCTCATCTGCTTTTTGGTTGTTGGTTTTTTGGGGTTTTTTTTGCATGGCAGATGCTGGTTTTCCACGCAGGCTGCCAGCTCCACACGGAGTTTTATTTTTCTAACACGTTCCTTTGAGAAACAAAGGTTCGACGCAAAACGCTGCCCCTGATGAAATGTGGAAAGAGCCCAGACCGGCTCCCGGTGACTGCAGCTATTCATCTGACTAAGCAGCATTTGACATTTGGGCTTGGTGGGTCTCAAGTTTCCCTCTAGTAAGATATGGGCTGACTCCGGCACAGCCAATCTCGGTCGGAGGCTGCGGATGGTGCCGGAGGGAACCACGCACGCATCCCGAGCGGCAAAGCCCGGGACTGCGTAAGCGCGGGTCCAGCAAGCCTGACCCCAGCTGCGCCGGAGCGGGGGCACCACTGCCCGGCCCTCCCGGACCTTCAGCTGCAAATTCCACTCTTCCCACCACCTCCCCCGCTCCCCCCGCCCCCCATTTCTTGGTGACTTGTGCTTGTTTTTGCATCTCTTCCCCCAGTTCCGGGAGGTTTGTGTTTCCTGTTGCCGCGTGTCTTCTGTCGTAATCGGAGGCGAGTGGAAGCCGTTTGACAAGAACAGCGTTCGATTTCCCAACCCTGGTTGAGCTTGGTGCAACACAACCGGCAGCATAAAGGGAAATCCTTTCTGTCAGCCAGAGTTTCAGAATAAATCCGCTCAAATTGAAATCGTACCAAAAGTGACAGGCTTGCAGCGAGCTGGCTGCGTGTTGCAAGGAGGCTGTGAGCTGAATCCGCAACTCAGACATGTCCTCTCCGGGTGGAGAGAGTCCAAGCCAGACAACAATACCACAGTCCAGTCTTCTGGGAGGTGTAATCCACAAAAAATCCCTCTCTGGGTGGATGTGTCACTGCCCAAGCACAGCAAGCCAGCTGGAAAGAGCTGACATGTCTGCCTTTGATGCCTAAAAGCATTAAGTATGATTTGGTAGGGACACTTCGTGGTACTGTGAAGATCTACGAAATCCTTTAAGCTTTGTGTCTTTGTCTTTTGTCCCCCTCCTTCCCACCCCAAAATTGTGCTTTAATTACAAGCAAGGACAAACGTTGGGGAACTGCAGCAGAAATAACATGAACATTAAAATAGGTGCCATTATAAGTCAGAGTTCTTAAAGCATTACCTCTTCCCGATGCAAGTACTACAACCCTCACCCACAAAATTTAAAACATATTTGTACTACACAGTTTTCTAATGAGTAAAAATCCCTTATTACCTTATTTTCACATGACTGCTCCTCGCAACACTGTCACACAGTCTCCCAGCTCCTAACAGTGCCCACTTGTCACCCCCATTTCCACTTCTTGAGGCCTCCGATGAGCGGCAATGAAATTTGTAGAATTCGTTGCATAACTTGTTCAAAAGAAACAAGGAACAAATGTAAATGCATCTGTTGGATGAAACTAAGCCTCTGTGAACCCTGAAGTCCCACCAGGAATCCACTCACCCGAAAAGTTGTATAAGGACTCTGACCCCAGGCCCACTGAAATGCATCTGGGGAAAAAAAAAATGAACTCCAGACCACAAGTGCTGCAGAACACTGTAAAGACATGGTTTGTAAACTTTATTTGCCACATGTCCTCACCCCTGGCCTTCAGGAGGTGGATGGCCTAACCCAAGGCTGGTTTTCTCCATGGTACCTGGCTGGCCAAGACCTTAGAGAAAGCTCAGCCTGACACAGAGGCATCTGTTTGTCAGAGGAGATGCTGAGGACCTCCCAAACAGGGTCGTGGTGTCTGCCTGACAGCCCTGTGATCTGCATAATCAGCCCTGTGGTGTGACTGCAGGGATACACAGGTTTCATGTGTGCTGCAGGTTGTCACAGTCCATGCAAGATCTGGCACGTTCCTGAGCACAAAGTACACCCAAGATACTCATCTCCTCTGCAAATACCAGCTGGGCCTTTCCAGAGGCAGCTTTGAGAGTGCTAATGTGGACAAATATGGGTATGAACAGCCCAGCCAGCCCCAAGGGCCCACATGAACAGCTACACGGGAAATTCAGGGCATCTTGAAGGGAAAAGCAGGGTCTCACCTCTCCCAGATCATCCTAAAGAACCTCTGCCAGCTGTGAAAACGCTACAGCTCACCCTGATCTTCTCCTAATGTGCTGCTTGGCCGAAGGCAACAACCCCAGACCGCTGAGACTTGGATGAGCACCCTCCATCCATCTCACACCAGGTGGGAAGTGGAGGAGCTGTGGGTGGAGAGGGAGCAGGTAGAACCAGTGCACACCACCTGCCAGGGAGCTGGTGCTGAGTAAGACCAAAGACCCAGTCCAAAACAAACAACAGGAGGAACCACTTCTCCGAGGAACAGTCTGTCCATGCTGTTGAAACCTCGTTAGAGCAGAGCAGCCCCGTCCTGACAGGCACCTCTGCTGCTCCTGGGTTTGGAGCACACCTGGAAAATGGAATAAAGAGGGCAAACCCAGGAGAATGGCCATGCCTTGGGCCACGGGCTGATCTCGGGTGCTGTGTATTTGCTCCCACTGTCTTTAGTGTTTGTGTGTTTCAGTACTGTCTTTAGGCACATGGTGTGACTCCTGAGGGTGGCCCAGTGCAGGGCTAAGAGCTGGACTCGATGACCCTTGTGGGTCTTTTCCAACTCAGCAAATTCTGTGATTCTGTGGTTCTGTGTTCACACACAGGGGAGGAGGGACTGCCACAAATCCAGCCCTGGGTACTGACAGTGGCATAATCCTGCATCTCACGAGAAAGAGGGGTGCAAGTTTTTCTCTCCTCATTCCCCAGGAAGGCTACGAGCTTTAGTACCTCTGGTTTTTTGTTTATCCTGCAGGAAGATGAGCAGGCTTAACCCTGTCCCATGGGCAAGCAGTGGGCCTGTATAGTAAGGCACAGTGCAAGATTTACAACCACCACCCGTGACACATTCCCAGTGGGCAAGAACGAGACACGGTGCTCAGTTTGAACTGTCCTCTAAAATCATGTGTAATTTTCCTTGTTCTAGCACTGGGCTGCACATCTACCATATAACCTTAGGGTTGAGACTGGAGGAGTCCCACTACACTTTGCAACTCTATCTGTATAGGTGCATAACTCTGCAAAAATTTCTATCATCCAGGCACTGGGATCTGAAATGGGAGAAAAGGGATCTCTTTTTACTTCTTCTCAGCACCAGGAGAGCTTGGAGAACACTGCCAAGAAGCCTGCAAAAGCCAGTGATGCCTCATCTCATGTGCTGCGCGGCCACCAAACTATCACTGTACACACACCTCCAACAAGCAGCTCCATAAATCACAGTAAACACTTTTAGAAATACAGTTGCCATCACTAGAATGTTATTTTTCCCCTTTGTTTTTCTATCACAGACTCAGGGTAGGAAGTTGCAAGTTTTCAATCAGATTAACAAATACCTTGGTGGACTTCAGCATATTTCTGGTGGTTGGCGTCCTAAAGGATTTTATTTGTATCAAATGCATGCTTTAAACAGCTGATAGTCACTCCGAAACATGTCAAGCTGACCCCTGTGCTGGCCTCAAAGGGGCTCACAAATCACAAATTTACGTAATAAATAAAAACTTCCCCGAGGACAAACAACAAACTGTAAAACGCTTTCGTTCAGCAACCGCTGAGAACACTCATTTCCTAATCAGAGCGGCACACACCAACTTAACCTTATCTCACCTCATCTGGGATTCAGACTATGTGCTCACACAGCAGCTGTGCTACTGGAGGAGCTCAGTGGGGCTCAAGGTGCCAGGTCAGGGTGAATCAAACAGTTGCACAGGGCAGCGAGGGCCTACACGCACCCCCGAGTCTGCAGGGCACAGCCACGGCCCCGTTTTTGGGAGCTGAGGAAGCTGGGCCCTAAATGCTTCCTCTGGTGTCCCAGGGCCCATAATCAGATGCAGATCAGGAGCTGCTTCAGCTGTCAGTGCTGCATGTGGCTGATTTGAATATCAGGTCACACCACGGACCTCCCCACCTGCAGCCTGGTATTGGCCAAGGCCAGCAGGACACCTTAATTGCTCCACTGCACTTTGGGAAAGGGCCCACCTAGCAAGGCTGGTGCTGGAATAAGCTCAAGGGCTGGAATGGAAAACGGGATGAGGGCGGTGAATTTGAAAGCCGGGTTTTGACTAATGGTTTGCAACACACCAGGTTCTGACATCCACTGTGTGCAGCATGCTGCAGCCTTGTACCACCCTGATGCCCCAAACCTGGAAACATCCGAGGCCAGGTGGGATGGGGCTCTGAGCACCCTGATCTCCTGGAAAAAGTCCCTGCTCACTGCAGGGAGGTTGGACTGGATGTCCTTTAAAGGTCCCTGCCAATCCAAACCATCCTGTGATTCTGTGGTCAATCCCAGCACTATCAGTGGCAGGCAATGGTTTAACAAGGTAACTCACACGGGGAGGCGTTAGGGTTAGGGCTGTCCTCAAGAAGCAGGTGAGGGATAACAGTAAGTTCACCACACCTACAGCAATCTCCTGGAGAGGCCCAGTCCAGCAGAGGCACATCTATCACTCTGGCTGCCTTGCTGTCCCCAGACACTCTTGGTTCACCTTCCATGAGAACTACTTATCCATTATAAAGCCAAAACCAACAATCACAAGTGTAATTCCTACTTAACTCATGTTACAATTTACCTGTTCAACTTCATTTTTCATGTAAATGTCCTGAAGTCAGCAAAGACATCACCAGCACTAAGTGCCTTGGAACTGGTTTGGTTTTTTTTTTAAAAATAGGATTAATGAATAAGTAGTAGTGTCTATATAGGGTAGATTTGTTCTGTGTCCAACACCTGCCACAGTCAGTTCTTGATTCACATCCATACCTGCCCTTTCTCTCAACTTCAACCTGCTCCATACTCAATATCTACCCCCTATCTTACTCCATACTCAGTCTATTCCATGTTCTAATTCCTTACTGTCTCCTGAACTTGCAGTTATTTGCAGAGTACTTGCCACTATTAGAGGAGTAGTCATAAATATTCTGTTTCTTGCTTGCTTCAACCCCACATGCTTTTCTCCAAATCAGTCATATTTTTTATCATTCTATCAACTGTGGGTTTCCTGAATCTCGCAGTTTCATTATTACTCTTTCAATGATTTAGAAGTTTCTGGACTCTGTTGAATGTACTTTTATTAAAAAGAGGACAACTTTAGTCTTGTGTAGGTGAGAAACTTCAGCCTAGTGAGCGTGAGAAAAACCTCCTGAAAATTAGTTGTTTCATGGTCAATTCAACAATTACAGCTCCAGTAAATAGAACTTCTTAATGCTCTGACAACCCTTCAGTTCTCCCTTCTGTGTTTAAATTATGTTGTCTTCTGCTTCACACTCCAGATTTTGCAAATCCCTTTTTAAGACCTGGAAAAGTCTCTATTTATAAACGACCACAGCAGAGGGGAAAACATTGTAGTCTAAAATACTCTCACAAGCAAAACAGAAAGCCCAATGATTATATCATGTGTATCTTATACTAGAGCTAAATGTTTATAAAGAGGGATTACTTTTTTTTTTCTCCCTGGCAACAACTATAATAAATACACTGCTAGAGAAAATATGTGAAATAGAAGACATGCACTCAACACTGAAGGAAGGAACATGTTTGGATACAGCATAGAAACTTGCAGAGGTATCTAACACCATAAAAACTCTGAGTTTCCAGCTTGTTGTCCATGCTAAGGTCTCTCAAAGTAAAACTTGGGTGAGTTTTCCTTCGAGATGTGGTCAGACAGAGTTTACAAGCTCCACTAACTGATTAGCTGGTAACAGGAATGATAAACATTTCACACAGGTTATCAGGCAGCAACACAGAAATGAAGGCACAAAACTTTCCCCTCTTCTGCCTCCCACAACCCTGTAGTTATTTCATAGGTTTTGCACCATAGATACTTTTCTTTTTAAAAAAAATTTATTCCAAGTAGCCTGGTACTGCAGAGGACCTGGTGTGATGTCTGTTTTGGGACAGCAAGGAACGACCCAGCAGAGACAGTCTGTGCCTCACTCCACCCCCACGGGCAGGAATTTGTTCTGCCTTGCTCTTGGTGCCCAGGTTGGGCACCACAACCTCTCCAGACTGGCTCCTTAACTCTCCTGAGCTTACTGCCTTCAGCTTCGGTGCAACAGCTCCCTGCCTCGCTGATTTTCAAAGAGATTAAAGCTCTGGTTTCACAATCATTAATGCCACATTGGGGCAATTCCTGGCCTCGGAGAAAACACACTCAGCCCAGGTAGGGTGTGAACACACAGCCCTGCTTCTGCTGATTCAGAGCAAGAGCATGACCACCAGGGGGAAAACAATAGCTGCTCTGGCTTAACACCTGCCACGAGGAATTTATCATGCTGACAATTCCAAATAGCTGTGGATTAACAGCCTGGGATTACACCTGATCTGCCCTGCAATTCCTAAGACCGAGCATCACTAGGTCTACAAATGGAGTTGTTCTCAAGCAGCAGCCTTGAATAAGTTAAAAAATGTTACCTTTTGCTCTTGGTTTTGATCTTGGTTCATCTTCCATGAGAACTACTTATCCATTATAAAGCCAAAACCAACAATCACAAGTGTAATTCCTGCTTAACTCACGTTACAATCTACCTGTTCAACTTCATTTTTCATGTAAATGTCCTGAAGTCAGCAAAGACATCACCAGCACGAAGTGCCTTGGAACTGTTTCCAGAAGAGAAGAACTGCACCCCCGTTACTAAACGCTTAGCTGGGGATCTCTCAAAAGGATTCAGTTCCCCTCTGATCCCCCTCAGCATCCCTGTGAAGCATCCAGTCAGACAATCTCACAGACTTTGGCAGGTGGAGAGGCGAGACAGAGCCCTGCCCAGCTTAACAGCATCACGCCAGATGGAAAACGTCTGGATTTGCAGATGGAGGAAGAGCTTAATAGAAATATTCTCACAACGAGGTGAGACTTCCCTGAAAATGTGCAACTTTAGGAGCTTCAAGATGTAATTTTTTTCTATATAGAATTCTCCACAACACCCCATCTTAATTACTGGTGCTCCACCAACAGCATAGCAGAACTGTTTATATATAATCCAGAAAGGAATGCAACAGGTAAGTCTACCTCTGTCCAGCCTCCATACATTCTCCTTCTCTCTCACCTGCAGTTGTTTAGGATTAAGGTTTAATAGCTTTTCTTGTGCAAAAAGGAATCACAAAATCTAATCTCTTCTCCACCTTCTGTCAGATACAGGCACTCCAGACATCATCCTCTCGAACTCACAGTCCACTCTGCAGAACAACAAACGCTTTCTAATGCACTTGGAATCCAGCAGCACCAAACTCTCTGGGGTGCAGAGCAGCAAAGGCATGTTGCTGTCGTGGCATCTGCCTGCCCAAAACACATAAAAGGAGAAATAGGACCTGAATTCTTAAGTGTTTCAGTTTCAGGTTTAACCCAGCCAGCACTTAGGAGGAAGGCTGGAGTACAGCTGCCTTTGCAAGGCAGGGAGGTATGTAGGGTGTTTAAAACGCTCCACCCAGTGGTAGGAAGCTACACCTACCTCTACGAATAAATCCTGCATAGTTTTACACGGGCAATAAATGCCTTTCACACGTTTTTTTTCCCCACGCACATCTCGAGAAAGGAGAAAAACAGTTACAGTTTTCATTATATTGTATAACAGAGACCACACGCATAAAGAATACAGCTGAGCCTAAAAGGAAAAAAAAAGCATGCACTTGGTACAATCAAAGTATGTGATTATTCCTCTAAAATCTAACACATTTATTCCTTATCTTCTGCTCCTCCCAGGACACTATTAAATTCCCCTAATTCCAATTGCCCGCAGCAGAGATGCCTTCATTTTCCAAAGGCACACAGTCCTGCCATTGCTACATCAGGGAAATCAGAGAACATATTTGGGAATTATCTCCAGGAATCAGGTATTACTGCTGTTATTCTGCAATAAATGATTGGACTTGCTAGTAAAGACAAGCTCAGAGCAAAACCTCAAGGCTTGGCACCCCCTATGTATTGCGCAAGATGAGCTCAGGAATCAAATGTCAGTGTTTGTGCTCACCTTCAGTAATAACTTGGTAAGAAAAAGCCAATATTTTGTATCCCTCCCCAAGAAAAGTCTTTAAGGTCCCTTCTAACCCAGAACATTCTGTGGTTGTATGGCTCTATATTCTGAAGCACAGCAAGCTGTGTTTGTGCATGGCCTAGCACTGGACATGGCTTTGCCCTTCTGGGAATACCGTATTCTAGGCTTTAACAGTGAAGTCAGGACCCAAAGAAGAAGAATGCAGCATATTCCCCCCAAACTCAGAGCATCCATGCACCTTTCAGGAGGATGGGATGGACTTTAAGGTCCCTTCCAACCCAAATCAATTTAGCGTGGCAAAGCTCTTACAGGAAATGAACAGGATAAAAATGGAATGATATGGGAATAAGCAGCAGGCTCTCACAGCAAAGAAAGATTACCAGCAAGGTTACTAGCAGCATGTATAATCATCTGTGCTGATAACACGCTTGTCAAGATATTTGGAAGCTGTAACATATATAAAAGTTATCTGGAAAATGAGGTGGACATCATGATGCCTTTTGCAGGAAATACATAGTTATTCAGGTCAACCAAATACAGCTCTCACAGCTAGAATTACATATGGATCTCAAAGATCTGAGTGATCAAAGGGAGAAATGAAACATTACGTGCAAAATAAAGTGCACGAAGGGAATTATTCTTTACTGTACATACACAGTGATGAGCTCGGAAAGAACTCTTATTACACAGGGATGAGAACTTGGAAAAGCTGTGTCCAGTTCCCTGAAGATGAGAATTCACTGATGATACACACAGACAAGAAGGAAGAGGGAATTAGTTATTGGTTATTATGGAAGGAACTAAGAATAGCAATCCTCCTGCAAAAGGATGTGGCAAAATCCAAGTGGCAACTGTATTTTGAACAGTGAAACCCCAGTAACCCTCTTACTAAGAGCAGAAAGAGGAAAACAGATACTGTATTAAAAGAACATCTGGTTTGATGCCTTATAGCAGCTGGGTTGGTTTGTTTTTATTAATCCATATAAACAGCACTAAGTATCCCTACAATTGTTAAACACACTGCATCCATAAAAACCCCTGGAATGGTGATCAACATACTTCAACTGTTATCCACCAGTTGTAACAACACTTGCCTTGACCTGAATTTCTTGCTAGGCTAGGCAGTCAGTTCTGGAGTTTCGAACCTCCCAGCTTTCATAATCATGTCATGCCACTGGAGTGGCAAGAAGTTGTTGTAGATAAGGAATATTTTGACAGAGGACAGAGACTGAGGAAGAGTAAAGGCTGAAGTCTTTGCTACTGTTTTAGTCTTATGGAGAGGTGCGTGCTATCTCTGACAGGGATCTCTCCAACTGTGGGTGTCTCATGTGGACATCCACATCAGAGCAAGCTGCAAGGTGCAGTGAGCCTAAAGGGCTTCAGTGAGCACAAAGACCTCATTTCATCCAAATGTCATGTCCACTCTGTCAAACGACTCGTAACTGGAGCTCCAACGCCTCTGAGAGGCCAGGCAGCTTCCTCAGAGATGCACTTCCCAAACCGGCTAAGAACAGCCCCACACGAAGTGACCCGAGAAATATGGATGATACCGTCAGAGAAGTGAAGAAATGAGTTGCTGTTATCATGCAGCAACACAGATGCAGCTATCTCCCTCCTCCCCTTCTTTCTCAGAGGGCCAGGAGATCTGCTAGAGATTTCTAGAAACTACGTAGCACACACCAGTTATTCCTGAGCCAGGAAAAACGTTCTCTCCAAAAGCCAGCAGTGATTTCACAAAAGTAACAATTCTCAGGGCGGTTTTTTACATTTAAAACAAAGAGAACACCAAGCCCTTTTTTTTAATTTCCTGTTATATTTATTGATCTTCTAGGAGGCACAATGCAAATTTCAGCTTTTGTTCATTTTCTCCTCCCTTGCGAAACAGCAGGGCAACAGGTTAATAGTCATCAGTCTACAATCAATATTTCAGAAGGTCTCTGATTACATTTTCACATTTCCTGATAATAAAAGAGGCACATAAAAATGATTTAAGCAATACTTGCTTAAAAAGCTGCACTGACTGCTATTTTAAGGCAGGTTTGGTGAAAGTTTGACAGGCAATATCCCCATGAAATGAAAGTAATTTTTCCTACAGAAAAAACATTAATTTTGATTGGAAAAAAAAAAGGCTTTTAGGAAATACTTCATCGGTGTGAAATTATATTGATGTTGCACTTCCTTTAGTCAGAAAGACATCGACGGATCTTTTTCGTTCAGAATTCTGACTCCTCAGCTCTTCCTTTACCTCGCAGGAAAGGCAAGCAGTGATGCTGTACTGTCACAGTAGGCAGGGGTTCCTCAGGGCGTCAGTAATTCGGGCCAGGCTGCATCCCCAGGATCACTCAGGCTGTGTTCTCAATGACAACAGCAATGCCCTGTCCACCGCCGATGCAGGCCGACCCCACCGCGTATTTCCCGCCGCGACGCCTGCACACAAAAACCCACAGTGAAAATCACTTACAGTTAAAAAAACCACAGTGGCTCCTGTCCTGATTTTACAAAAGGGAAGTAGCCATCAGCTGGGTATTACTAAGGATGACGTTTCAGAATGTGTATGTTGTTCTTTTTCTAGGAAAATAGCATGAAGCCACAACTGATGTTGAAATATTTCTGACCGTGAAAGCCCATCCCATTCCACCTCCCTGCCATGAGCAGTGACACTTTCCTCTCTCCCAGGTTCTTCTAAGCCCTGTCCAACCTGGCCTTGGACACTTCCCAAGTAGTTTTTAAGCTTCCTGAACACCACTGAGGTAATTTTTAAAACTTAAGTTTCCTACAGCCACACTCCAGGAAAGAGTTTTCTAGAAGGTGCAAACTACCTGGGGCTTTATGGCTGAACATTAAGACAGAGCTGCAAGTATAAGCAAAGAGATACAGCAATCTCTGCCCTGAGGGGAAATACTAAAAAAGGAAAATTCAGATTAAAATAGTGCTAAGCATATCAGGCAAGCCAAAAGAGTCAGGATTTCTGTAAATAGACTAATGGAGAAAGAGGGCTGAAAAGAGATTTTGGAAAAGGGCCTGGAGGGACAGGACAAGGGGGAATGGCTTCCCACTGCCAGAGGGCAGAGTTAGGTGGGATATTGGGAAGGAATTGCTGGCTGAGAGGGTGGTGAGGCCCTGGCACAGGTTGCCCAGAGAAGCTGTGGCTGCCCCTGGATCCCTGGAAGTGTTGAAGGCCGGGCTGGACGTGGCTTGGAGCAACCTGGGATGGGGAAAGGTGTCCCTGCCCATGGCAGGAGGTTAGAATAGGATGAGCTTTAAGCTCCCTTCCATCACAAATAGTTCTGTGATTCTACCAAATGCACCATGTTAAGAAAAGAACACACTTTGCTCAAAGGCCACTTCAAAAAAGGCAACCTTCCCACCGACTCCTGTGAGCTTGGATCAGATCTAGGTGAAGCAAAAAATCCTGTAATGACAACAGAATGGAATACGAGGCAGGTGCAGGCGCTGGAGACTGCAGCACGAAGGTGACAAATTCACACAGAGAGCGGTACATTCCAGCGAGGAGAGCTTTAAGCTGATCAGCTGGAAGAGTTTAGTCACGCTCCATCCGGGCTTTTAAAAAACCTTCTGCAGGCAGAAATACCTCAGCAGTGCTTTCCTCCACCAGCAGCTACTGGGTGTGTGCATACCTTAACTCGTGCACCAGGTGAGCGGTGATCCGCGAGCCCGAGGCGCCCAAGGGGTGGCCGATGGCGATGGCACCCCCGTTCACGTTGGTTTTATCAGGGTCAAGGCCCAAAACCTTCTCCACAGCCAGGTACTGAGGTGCAAACGCCTCGTTCACCTAAGGGGCCAGAGAAACGGTTAATAGTTTTTAGGCCAGCTTTCAGCAGTATGTGTGTGTGTGTGCACACAGGATTAAAAGAGGTGAGCTTCTTCACCGGGTCACTTTGAGAAAAATATTAAACACTGTTCATAAAAGCATACTTAAGTCAACTAACAAACCGTCAATCCAACCCAACTAAATTGAAATACTAAGCAAATATGAGGCCTACATCATAAAAAAAGGTATATTCCGATGCAGTGTGCCCAGGAAGAGCCTGTTGTTGCTCTGACAAGAAGAGGCCTTGTTCACAAATGGAGAAGTGTGACTAACTAGAAACATGAACAGTCCAGCCAGCAGAGTAAAACGTCATGTCACATGAGGGTATTTTTATTCCGTGGAATGCTATCACGCCATTTTCATTTCCCTCATGCCTGAGATTTTTGTCATGACTGTGCAACTGTGCGGCAGAAACGGGATGGACAGAGGTCAGGCAGCCCCCGACACGCAGGAACACCTACATGGATGAGTGGAATGTTTCTGCCAAAAAGATCAGGGGTAAAATCACTGTTCATGGAATAAACCTCTCACCTCTACCAAATCCATATCTTTCAGGGTCAGTCCTGCTTTCTTCAAACACTCGGTAATTGCAGGTACAGGGCCTGTTGGGAAATTATACGCGGTTAGTTAAATTAAAAAAAAAATCAATAAATAAAGTGTTCTAAACCATGTTATACACAGGATAGCTTCATAAAGCCTCACCAGTTCCCTTTCACTGAGCCTCTGTACAGACAATGAATTCTGGATATGCTACTCACCTGCCTTATTAGGTGGTAAGAGAACCTTCCCTAATCCTAAATCTCAAAACTACTGGTCACCTTATCAACATACTATCAGGGAAAGTTAAGAGGGTCACTACTGCTGCGCTGCTGTGTTGGTAAACACACACAGAGCTTTTCTTTCCAGAGAAGTGACAGTCCCCAGGCAAACAGAACAACTTCACGACAGATTTGAGGCGTTCTTCTCCCAAGTACTCTTGGATCAGTTTATTCTTTACTCACAACTTGCAGCCTCGAGGTAAAACAAAAGAGAAAAAGACCCCAGGCTGCTCCAGAGTTGCTGACCAGGGGTTTGGTTATGGGTATTGCTGTTTTGGTGTTCTCAATATATCAGAAAGTCTTCCAATAAAAACCCTAAAATTTAGTTAGTTTATTCTGAACAATTAAATGCTCCCTCAGAGCCACATATCGGCCAGCTGAAGACAGTGAGATTTTTGTTTTTGAGACTATTACAGAGTTTGAAACAAAACTGTTTTCTGGAAGAAAGTTGACATCTACAACCTGTTATAATCCACTAAGGGAAATTAATCTCAAAGCATGGCTACCTAAGGAAAGACACACTCAAGCAGAATTTGAAAGGGTTAATTAGGTATATGCTTGTGGGACAGAGATATCAAGATATTATATGGTGGCTGATCACTATCCAAAAAAACCCCTCAATTCTAAAACATTAACAATTCTAAATCTATCTCACAACTAAAAAAAATGGTGTTGAAAACTCCGAGCTCAAAGAATAAAAAATCATAAAAATAGGTAAATTACCAAAGACACAGAAAAATCAAAAGAAGAAAGGGCCCAGTTCAGAGCTCAGTGGAGTATTAGAGAGCCTCGGGCAGCTTAGCACTAGACTCTAAATGCACCTTATTAAGGAAGGGTTTTAGTATGCCTGTAATGGCAGGGTCTCGTGTGGACAATACAAAGACCACCAATGGCAGCCAAGTAAACTCTTTTTCCCCTCTCTCTTTTCCTAAATAATGAATTCTCTCACTAAACACTGTGGGGTAGGACTGCCTGTCACTATCAGTATGTGAAAGGGCAGTTGTGCAGACCGAGGTCCTGTTCTCAGATCTGTTGCTGTCATGCCCATGAATCTCATCTGGTCTCTTTGAGTTGCTGGGGACAAGCTGTGGTGTGAAGGAGTTGAGATACTGTTTCTCCCTATGATTTATGAAGTTTTTAAACAAGCTAGAAGGGTTGCCTGACCTAGGAAGAATGGGCTGGTTTAGGAAGCACAATAACAGCGCGAAGCCTGGCGAAACAAACCCTCCCTCCACATTTGCTTTGAAGGTTGTGTCAGTCAGATAGTCTGATCAGGGAAACAAACCTGACAATGCTTCATTTGCATTTCCACTGACACATGGAACCAGTCAACAATGGCTTCTCTGAACAGAAGGACAGAGAGGAGAAGCAATGCTGGGATACAATGCTGTCTACGAGCTAAACAGAATGGGAAAATCCTGGGGTGTCTGGATTGGATTTGAGGAATTGCTTGCATTGCAAGCTGCTTGATGAGGAAACATAAAATATGGGACTAAAACAACCAAGAAAGTGTTTGGTTTGCCAAATAATACCTGAACAGACGTGCACCCTGGAATCCAAACTTAGCCTGAGCCCCTGAGTAACTGCTCAAAGGAGTACACACAGCCAACACTTCCTCAGCATTTTATAATGGGATTTAAAGCCTACAGGAAACTGAATTTCAGGAGAAAAATGGTTTTAAAAACAGTATTTGTTTTCTTGACTTACTAACAGAGCGAGTAAAAAGGGAGAGAAAAAAGGTGCCTGGGGGAACTATTGCTTAGTGTTATTACTATAGGTCAGACAGTGCACATACCCTTTCAGCCAAAGTGAGGAGTAAATCTGTTCCTCTGCATGAGAGGGATGGACTGACACAGTGGAATGGACAGTAAGACACACAAACATCCTCAGAGCTACCAGATTCAGTACACTGCAGCCTCCCTTTCTTTCCTTTAGAATGCCCAAGGAAAGAATATTTTAATGCTGCTTGCTGATATAAAATAATGTGCTTTACTGCAACTTACCAATGCCCATGATGGAAGGGTCACAGCCAGATGAGTGATATGCTACCACTCTTGCCAGAGGAGTAAGGCTGTGCTTTTTAAGTGCTGATTCACTGGCAAGGATGACTGCACCAGCTCCATCACACACCCCCTTGCAGTAAAAGAGAACAGCATTCTTAGTGAGAAAATACAAAGAAACAAAAGATCCTCAAACTCCTTAAACTAAACTCTCAAAAAGGGCTAGAGTCTAAGACACTATAATTAACATTTAACAGGCAATTTTTATTCTAAACAACAAATGACAATCTGTCACTATTTGAGGACTGGGAAAGAAAGTTAAATACAGATGTTTAATTAATTCCAATGTTTTAGAAAAGTAAAATACATTTTTGACTCTTAAAGTCTCCCTTGTGTTGGAAACATGATTCTGCAGACTTGCAAGAACACCATTAATAATGGATAATGTATGTGCTATTAATTATAAAAGATACCTTACAGACACCCACACTTACTGTGGCTGTGATAATCCATTTTAGGCAGGAATTCAGACTATATGACCACAGTGGTCCTTCTGGCCCAAAGAACGTTAATCAGCTAATTAAGACACTGACTGTAAGAGGTACAGTCTGTAATGACATGCTGCTAGGTGCTCAGTCTACTCTGGGTAAGAGCCAAATGTGTTTTGGATGGCAGAGGATATTAACTCTGGTACAAAGATGAGCAGCAGCAGTTTGCCCACTAAAGCAACACCTGGTTTGTAAAGGAAATGTCCAGTAGGCATTGCCACAAAGGAAAGTAGGGTGCCTAATTCTACACAGCCAACTCAAGGCTCATGAAAGCGCCAGTGACTCACTAAAAGATCAGTGACAACCCACAGAACCAAATTTTAGGACTCAGGAGCAAACTGAAGGATCCCCTGCCATCTTGGGGCTGGAAGAGTCAACCAGGGGCATCGAGCCGCAGAATCAGAAGTCACTTCCATCAGGAGGCACCACTGACGGCCAAAGGCGGCTCAGTGAGACACAAAAGCAGCGGCAATAAATGTGGAGAACCACAGAGGTGACACTTTCACAACCCAGGGCTGTGACGTACTCACTGAAGCATTCCCAGCCGTGACCGTCCCGTCCTTTTTGAAGACGCACGGGAGCTTTGCCAACTGTTCCATAGTGGTCTGGGGTTTGGGGTGCTCGTCCTTTTGCATGCTTTCCTTCCCCTTTTTGGTTTTCACTTCAATTGGTGCCATCTCAGCATTAAAGTAGCCAGCCTCGTTAGCTGCAACCACAAAAGGGAAAATAAGAGGGCTATAATAAAAATATCGGGACGATTGCGCAGCACGACCAACAGCCATATGTGCACACAACTTTTGCTCTATTTTAACCAAAAGTTCAGGGGCAGCAATGTTTATGCTTCATTTTGCTTAAATAAGCTCATTGATGTTTTATTGTAGGGTTTTGGTTTGGGTTTTTTTTAACAATTTGGGGAAACACTGTACAAGTACACTCTCAAACTTCTCCAAAGAAAGTCTCGCCTCAAACATTAAAATTTTATTTCAGTTTTAAATAACTGAACTCCTTTTGTTCTGTTTTAGTTTTGCTTTAAACCACTGGATTTATTTTTGGTGCAATAATAAATGTACCACTGCTTTATTGTACAGCTCTGTCGTTTAGCAGATAGCCAAGAAGATGTAAATCTCAGAGAGAAATGTGGAAAAAACTCCTCAGCCACATTTTCTCTGTTGATAAGGTACTGTATATCACTTAAAATTCTGTCCAAGGTGGTCCTCCACGGGTATCACACTCAAGGGAGGATCTGAGAATGGGATTAACCTGCCTCAACAATCTGAGACAATTCAAGGCATTGCAGGTATCCCAGATGCCCATAAAAGCACCCGGCCACAACACCTAATATAGCATTAGACAGGGATTTAAACTAAGACATGGAAATTGTTGTATCTGATGTTGTTTAGCTACCTCTGGACTTCTCAATAAATTCCTCAAAACCTTTTCCTTTCCTGATTAGACACAGGACTCTCTCTTTACTGTGGAATAAGATGAACTGGTCCTACGGGCAGAAATAAAAACAGCAAGCCAAAATCCTAGAAAACAAGAAAGAAGCACAGTTTCTAGCAAAGGGTCCAGGAACAGCAGGAGTTAGCTAACAAGATCAGCAGGAAAGGTAATAAACGATGGAGAAAAGTTATAAAAAGCACTGCTACACCAACTGGAAAAAACACAGACTCTTCCTTCAACAGTCCAGCTGTTAAAATGCACCATCAATCTAAAAGAATGCTTGATCTTTGCTTCCTACGTTCACCTTTGGGCTGCAATGTATGTCACGCCCCAGGACAACCCCTACAACTGGCTTTTGGCCTAAACATCACAGTAATCCAATCACAGAATCCGAGTGGTTTTGGTTGGAAGGGACCTTAAAGCTCATGTCATTCCAACCCCCTGCCATGGACAGGGACACCTTCCACTATCCCAGGTTGCTCCAAGCCACATCCAACCTGGACTTCAACGCTTCCAGGGATCCAGGGGCAGCCACAGCTTCTCTGGGATTCAACCTGTGCCAGGGCCTGCCCACCCTCACAGGGAAGGATTCCTTCCCAGTATCCCATCTAACCCTGCTCTCTGGCAGTGGGAAGCCATTCCCCCTTGTCCTGTCCCTCCATCCCTTGTCCCCAGTCCCTCTCCAGCTCTCCTGGA